>JZKD02S1847398.1:344905-365242 GCA_000966675.3 Picea glauca
ATTTCATCACCAACTAGTGGCTTCGAGATTAGAAGGTATTGTTTGCTTGGTGATTGCTTCCTAGATTTTATTTACTAGCGTGTGCTCTTTGTTTCTCAAAGTTGACCATAAGAATTTCTTTGCGGAGATTGTCATTTGTTTACAATTGCTCCCCCACAACGTTCACGTAGAATGCAAGGTTTATCTCTAGAACATTTGGATGATACTCAACCCTCGCCTACCAATACACCTGAGGGTTCTCCCCATCAGACTGAAGTCTCGGTGGTTACTCCACCACACGGGGAAACAAGTGACATTCTAGTTGTCACTACACCACCTCCACAGGTAGACCGAACTGACTCTCCAGAAGATTTTCGAATCACCATTACTAGAGAGGACTATCGCATTCGCCATGGTGAACGACCTGTTGTGCGATTAAATTCTTCTGACGAAGCCGTTGTTACATCTTCTCAATCAACTGTTGGGCCTTCTCCCATTGTAGTAGGCCAAGATATTTTTTGGTCGGGGGATTTCCGACGAGTCCTTTTCGGTACTGAGTCACCACCTGCCTACGAAATCAACCCTCCAGTGTCTTCTGAGACAGAAACTACACTAGAGACTACCACTTATCATTTTGTTCTTCCTCTCGAGATGGCTCATCTCGCTAATACTACGAGTGTCCAAACCGATCTTACTGCAGCTACTCTTGCTCCTATCAATACCCAGAGAATACATGATGTCATCCCGACATTGCCACCCGATTACCATGCTTTGAATGCTTTGTTGAATTATCCTAATCCAACACCTCCGAAAACCCCAGCTGGTTCTCCAGGTGTTCCTCCTTTTCCTGGGCATCCTATTCCTGGTTTTATTCTGACACTCCCTCAGTTTCCTGCTGGTAATCCTAATCCTAGTGGCACTATCCCGACTGTTGCACCAAACCTGCAGATTCCCGTTGGTGGACAAGGTGGTACAGTTCCTTTTCCTTTTCCTGGAAAAAACACAGTTACTATGCAACCTACGGTTGGCACACAACTTCCAGGTGGAACTATACCTACGATAGGGGGACCAACTTCACCTTTTGGACAACATATACCTCCTGAATTGGCCCGGTATTTGAATCAGCTTCTACAAAAATTTCCTCAAAATGCTAGGGGGCAACAAACTATCCCTACTGTAGGCCAACCATATCCGGGTGTACCTAATCCTATTTGGGGTCGGGATCAAACTACTCAACCCCAGGTCCCTACTCAAACTAAAGGTTACAATCCTTGGGGTTACTATCCCATCCGACCACCACCGAATTAGCCAGGGTCTTCCCTCTACGGATAGTCTGCTTATGGTCTTATTGGTTTTCCGACAGCGCTTCCACCCCAAAGCCATCAGTACCCACAAGTAAACCGACAGTTACCTTTTCTTGCTACCTTGGATTTGCCCAATTTGTCTAGGATTCTAAATGATCCTATTCATCACTCTCCCCAATGGCCTTCTATTCCTGCTAAGCTTCCATCAGATATTCCGAAATTCGATGGCAAGGTGGGAGAGGACCCAAATAATCATGTCATGAATTTTCATTTATGGTGTTCGTCCAACTCACTGATGGATGACTCCATTCGTCTACATCTTTTTCAACGAATCCTTACCGGTTTAGCTACGAAGTGGTATATTGAATTGCCACGAGGTTTCTTTTCTGATTTCAACACCCTAGCTATGGCTTTTCTCACACATTACCAATTACCAATTCGTTACGATACTGGTACTGATATCTTGACCTCTTTCAAACAAACTAAAGTCACTCATATATCAGACCATATTCATGAGTGGCGAAGCAGACGACGTCTTATTAAACTTGAACTCCTGGATCAGTTATTGGCAGAATGGTTTACGAAATCCTTTGTGAACGAAATAGGTAAAGACATTGCTATGGGTGGTGTTGTTACAGAGGAGCAGGCTATAAGTCAGGCTCAATATCTTGATCTCGTTTATTCGCAAACGGGAACACTTTACGATCTTCTACCTGAACTACCTCGTCCTGGTACTTCCATCACTTCAACTGCTCTAGCTGCCTCGCATGCAGCTGATGGTGTGATTGATACTGCTCATGTCCACTCACATTCTATTTCAAATACAACCCCTAATTCTACATCTTCTAATGTTCAAAATGATCTGTCTCCTGCCACTTACCCTGGTAAAACTTCTGAGGTGAACGATGTTCAATATACCCTGACCAGTAAAAATAAATCAAAGAAAGGAAGAGGTAAAAATAAGGAGAGTAAAAATAATAATAAAAATGAGAAAACTAAAACCCCTTCTATTGAAGATCGGGATAAGCACAAGCCACGCTACCCTTTCCTTATCTATGGTGATGATCACTACACGAAGGATTGTCCTCAACATGCCGAGGTTACTAAGTTCCTTCAAGGAACACTGAAACCATCTACGTCGGCAGTCTTGTCCCAACCCTTCCTGTCTCAGCAGCAGGCCTCGTTGGTCATTCATGACCAACCCTCTACTTCTACGACATCATATGTTTTGATGTGTACCGGTGATTCTATGAAAAATAATGTTGCACTCACGACTAGAGCTAAAGACTATACTCCATCTAACGAGAAGGTTGACGATTTACCTCCTACTCTAGTTCAGCCCTCTCCACCGACTCCGCCTACGAACGGTCCTCTTCATCTCGAACGATCGAGCCTTGATACAGTTCTGCGACCACCCCCGAAAGGTGTTGTTAAGAAATCGGCCTTCAATCCTCATGCTCGTGCGGCCCAAAACTATAGCATTATCGAAGATCTGGCCCAAGCACCTTCATTGATGTCTGCCCTTGAAGTCCTTCAGTCTTGTCCTGCACAACGAAGGGCTCTATTGAAATATATAGGTGGAATTGATCCTACAGATACGAATTTAATAGTCTTTGACTTGGAAGATCATATTCCAAGGCTACCCCCTCAGCTTGCATTTCAGATACAAGTTGTTGTCGCCGACAAGAATATTTGTCGAACTGTTATCGATGAGGGTGCCTCTACGTGTGTAATGTATTTCGCTTGTTGGAAAGCCATCAACTCTCCTCCTTTAAATGAATCACATAATACTTTGAAATCCTTTAATGGTTCTGGTTTTAAGCCTTACGATGTTCTTCCGTCGTTGCCTATTACTCTAGAAGGTAAGACAGTCCAAGTTGAAGTGGAAGTTTTCGATGCTCCCCTGGATTATAATCTTCTACTTGGTCGTAGCTGGATAGATTCTATGCGCGCTGTTGTGTCAACTCTTTTTCGTGTTGTACGATTTCCTCATCAGGGAAAATTTGTTACGGTTGATCAACTTTCCTTCTTTAATTCTGATACTCGTACTGGCAATGTGCCATTTATAGTTAAAACCCCACCGGGTTACGAGAATGTTGGTGTCGGCCTTTTAAAAGACTCTTCGTTAATGGGCACTTTCCCCATACCACCTCCACACGATATTCCATGATCGTCAGTTGCATTTATTAATATTATCTCTGTTGTACCTCATGATCTTCCTATGTCTTCTGACCCTTGGATAGTCCCTGATCCAGGAGATCATACTCGTTTCGGCAACGTTATGCCATTAAGTCCGGTTGAGTCTGCTTATCAAGCTATTCAATCGACAACACCTTCTACTTTTTCTCTTGATGAGTTGTCTCTTGATCCTTTCCGTGTCATATTTCCCACTAACTATATGATCATGTCCATCATGGAGGACACCCCTTGGGATGATGGACATCATCGTTCCATACTATTTCTGGAAAAATAGACTCTCGAGAACTACCAACGGATTTCGAGCCCGTCGACTGTTGTTGTCATATCGACCGTTCCCGGATCTACACGTGATGTGTTTGTGGAAGGGAACCTCAGTAATATTTCTCCCACGATACCCATTGACATATCAGTTAAACCTGCGATTGTTGAAAATGTTCACATTGGAGCTTCATGTTCTCCAGATGCAATTGTCACCTGTACTGCTTTGTTCAAAGAATTTCATGACATCTTTGCATGGAGTTACGAAGAAATGCCAGGTATCGACCCTGCAATTGTTGTGCATGAGATAAAGACGTACCTCGGAGCTAAACCAGTCTGGCAGTGCCTTCATCCATTTCATCCACGTAAAGCGGCAACTATCAAGCTTGAGGTTGAAAAACTTCTCAAAGATGGCTTTATTTATCCCGTGGCTCTGACAGAATGGGTTTCCAACCCTGTACCGATTGATAAGAAAGGTGGTAGTATACGTGTTTGCGTTGATCATCAGGATATTAACAAAGCCTGTCCAAAGGACAACTTTCCAACCCCTTTCATCGACCAGATCGTCGATGACTGTGCTGACAGTGAAATATTTTCTCTCATGGATGGATTTTCTGGCTATAATCAAATTAACATCGCTCCTGAGGACCAACATAAAACTGCTTTTATTTGTCTTTGGGGTACTTTCACCTATAGAAAACTTCCCTTCGATATTAATAACGTGGATGCGACGTTTCAACGTGCTCTGTCTTATGTGTTTCACGATATAAAGCATATCGTTCAACCTTATTTGGACAATTTGCTAGCCCATTCTTTACGCCGAGTCGATCACCCCACTCATCTCCGAGCAATTTTCGTTCGTTGTCGGTTCTATCGCATTCATTTAAATTCTCATAAATGTGTTTTTTGCGTAGAATCTGGTCGTCTTCTCGGTTTCATTATTTCACGTCAAGGGATCCGGGTAGATCCTATTAAGGTTGAGGCGATTCTCAATCTTCTTCCTCCTTCTACACTGCGTTAGTTACAAATTTTGCAAGGGAAAGCAAACTTTCTTCATTGTTTCATTTCTAATTATGTTGAGATTACTCGTGGTTTTACACGGCTACTGAAGAAAGGTTCAGAGTTTGTTTGGGATACTGCTACCAACAATGCGTTTGAAGCTTTCAAGATGTCCCTCATGAAAGTTCCCCTTCTCTTCCCTCCTGATTATAGTCGTGATTACTTTCTTTATCTTGCTGCCTCGGAGTATACCATCGGCATGGTTCTCGTTCAAGAGGATGATGCACATGATGAACATTTTGTTTATTACTTGAGTCGCAGTCTTACATCAACCGAAATCAAGTATCAACATGTAGAAAAACTGGCTTTGGCTGTCGTTCAAGCCATTCAATGCTTTCGGCATTATATTCTCTCCAGGAAAACTACAGTGATTTCACATTGTAACCCTATGCAACATATTTTGACACGTCAATTGCTAGGGGGAAAGTACTCCAAATGGATTGTCATACTCCAGGAGTTCGACTTGGAATTTGATCGCGCCACGTCGAAGAAATCCTTAGTTTTTGCTGAGTTAATCTGCGATTTTCCCCACTCAGCCACGGAAAATGTAGCAGTAGATTCATTACCCGATGAATCACTTTTCCTTTTCAGCATTGATGATATTTGGTATGGAGATATCATTATATATCTCCAGACCTAGACTTTCCAGCCTGATTTGTCTAGTACTGAACGACGTCGTGTCCATTATCAATCTCGTCAGTACATTATCCTTGGAGATACTCTTTATCGTCGAGGAATTGACTCTGTGTTTCGACATTGTTTGAATTTTGATGAAGCCGAGAAAGCCTTGAATGATTTCCATTCTGGAGCATGTGGTGGTCATATGTCTGGGTATGCTACTGCCCAGAAGATCTTATGTGGAGCATATTTTTGGCCTTCCTTGTTCAATGACTGCATTATTGTTGTTCAGAAGTGCCATGACTACCAGACCTACAATCAAAAAATGCGGTCGCATCCTGCTCCCCTTCATCCTGTGGTCTCAGTTGGTCCTTTTGCAAAATGGGGCATTGATTTCATGACATGTCACCCTCACTCGGTCGGGGGGCATGGTTACATCATTGTAGCTGTTGATTATTTTACAAAATGGGCCAAGGCAATGCTAACATTCTATAATACTGGAAAGACTGCAACGTTATTTCTTTTCAACCATGTCATAGCTCGTTTTGGTGTTCCTCAGGCTATCGTTACCGATCACGGTAGTCATTTTAGGAATTTTATGATGCCTGAACTTACAGAAAAGTTGGGTCTTCGTCATGATAGCTCAACACCCTATTATCTGCAAGCTAATGGTCAAGTTGAAGCAATCAATAAGGTTCTTATAACTATGATTCGATGGATGATAGGAATTCATAAAACCAGCTAGCACATGATATTGTTTTCAGCATTGTGGGCATATCGGACATCTGTTAAATCCGCTACGGGGTTTACGCCCTTTCGATTAGTCTATGGCATGGACGCCATTCTTCCAATAAAATTTGAGATACCTTCTTTGAAGCTAGTTGTAGAACTTTTACCCAATACTTCTGCTGAAGAGGAACGTCTGTTGTATCTGATGTGATTAGACGAGACTCAACGTGACGCTACTCTAGTAATAGAAGCCCAAAAGAAACATGTTAAGGCACAGTATGACCAGCAAGTCAAGCCTCGCGTTTCCTCTGAAGGTGATCTTGTTCTTATGTATGAACAAGATAAATATGTCTTAGGAGCTGGGAAATTTGAACCAATGTGGTGTGGTCCTTACAGTGTTCGCAGAGTGTTGGAAAAAGGAGCATATGAGCTAGTTGATTATGATGGTATACCTTTGAGTGAACCCAGGAATGGGTTGTACTTGAAGAAGTACTATGCATAAGTTATTTGTGCACAAGTACTTGTATTTTATGTATCATACTATGTGTAAGTTACTTTAGTTTTCTTTTGACGTTATCTGGTCTTTGTCCTTACGTGACGTTGTGTTTGATTTCCAGATGTCGGAGTATTCAATACCTTATATTGGCTTCGCTGATGGTGCTAGCCGTAGTACTCAGAACCTAGCTTCCGCTGCATGGGCAATCTATGTCCCAACCAATGAAATTATATCTTTACGAGGTGTATGTCTTGGCCATGAAACCAACAACATTGTCGAGTATAGCATCGTTATTGAACTATTGGTTGATGTTATCTCGCTTGGAATTTTTCATTTGGTTGTGTGACTCGACTCGCATCTTGTGGTACTATAGCTAAGTAATGTCTACTCTATTCGAAGTCCTACTTTACTACGGGTATATTTGTGGATTCGCCTCTTGGAATGGTATTTTGATCACATTGAATATCAGCATATTCCTAGGTGTCTTAATACATTAACAGATGCATTGGCTAATTATGTATTGGACAGACATTTGAACCATTTATAAATCAAACACATTACAGTTCACACAATGTAAAGTAAACCGATAGAAGCAGTCTATATATATATAACGATCAAAAGAGTTTGTTTTTACAAAATGTTTGTCCGAAGACCAAAATATAAAAAATTGAAGCTTATAGATTCTACATAATGACATCACGGATGACGTTCACGGTAACACATAACTGCCCTAGCTACCCTGCAGAGTAGTCGACCCATAGCTGCTGAAACCCCTACAGTATGACGTTGATCGTGCCATGGAACCTCTTCCAGAGTCATATCTTGAATGTCTGTTGTCAGGCCTTCTAAGTTCTGTTCCACCACCTAGTAATATTCGACATACTATGGTAATACTACTGCTACTTATCCTCGTCGCTAGATAGGAGAGGTACCAGGAGGTCTATACGGTCCAACGTCTGTGTTATCAACAAATATTTTGAGTTAGTCTTCAGATAAATCTATAAAACAAAAACATTTAAATATGATAAAAATTCAAAAACATTTAAAATGAGAAAATTTGTGTACTTCTTACCGAGGTCTCCCCACTGAGCGTCCTCAGGTAGTGCTAGATCCAGATCTCCTCGGAAATCCAACCCAGCATACGCGTAATCATCGACCATCAGCATCTGGTTCTGCAACCAGTCAAAGAAAATATCGTCATATTTGATGATTGGTCCTGCCACGTGTCGGGCCATGAGACGACACCATCGTAACATCCTCGGATCCCTAGGACCTGGAAAGTTCCACTCAACCTGTAGTCGCAATACAGGGACCCTCTCTAGGAAGAAGGACACTAACAAAGATTCATATCCAAATTGTTTTAGTTCTCCTCGCCTGCACTTGGTTAGTTTCTTTTTGATACTGCGCAATACTGCATCAGCCCAGTTAAATACTCGGGGCTCGGTACACTCGATGGCGTACTGGAAATAGATCTGCAATGCCATATGGGGAGCGAAACTTCCAACCATCCGAGCAATAGTGAAGATAATAGTGCGGAGAGTCAATTCAGTGACTCCCCAGATTGCTACATTCCCTTTCTTTCTTTCGGCCTCGGGTACACAATATTGGTTGCAGTATTCACTCATTTTTAACCCGCCTTCTCTACTGCCGGTCAGACTGACATAGGACCCACGCTTGGATAATCCAGTTAAGAAATATATGTCCTCGATGTCAATAGCGAATGTGTGAGCTCCTACAATGAAAACTTGTTGGTATGGATCCCACATTCAGACTAGATACTCCAATAATCAGACTTGGGCTCTCATGCTCGGGATACTGAAGTATTTTAAGAGACCACAATCTCTTAAAGCAGCTATGGTGGGAGGGTGATTCTCGGCATTTTCATTATCCTCCTCATGTTCTTGTTCTCACCACTCAAGCACCATGTTTGTGGTTATTTACCTGCATAAGAAACATACAAAGATGATTAATGATCTTATTCATGAAATGAATCTTTTCTATTGGCTAAAATTTTCAAAAAATTTTGAGTTCTGTACTACTCGTAGGTTCCATATTATGCATAGTGCGAACTTCTCGTAGGCGGCTTAAGGCCCACCTATGAGAACGAGTCATTCTCACAGGTCCCGTATGGGCCACCTGCGAGAATGCCTCCACACATATATGGTTCAAAAAACTAACTTAAAATAGAACTTTTAACCAATGAAATCAAATTTTTAAACCATGAAAAGATTACGAATGAAGAACTTACCTACATGTTGCTGACGACTCGTCAAATGGTCTCCTGTAGCTCCCAGAAATCAACACCGAATTCAGAGGGTAAAATGAGGGTTTTTTGGAACTCAATGGTGAAAATGTAAAATGATATGGTAAAATTGGTTATTTACTCATTTAAATTGCTTTTCACTATGTCAATTTTGGGTTTTTATGTTTATCTTTTGTTTAAACCTAATGAATAATATGAAAATGAGTGTCATGACTTGCAGGTATGGAATATTGATGATTAAAAAATGGATATGGATATATTTTTCTCCGTTATGGTGTAATTTTGATAGTTTTTTATAGTTTTTACATAAAACCTCGAGCGTCTTTTTGTCCGTTCTTGCGCTCGTGAAAAACATAAGAACACGATTGAGCATAGTTTTATCACTTTTTCGGGCTCCCCGTGGTTATACGAAAAAGGAACCCCCCTGGAGTTTTCTTTAATCTCTTTTCAGACTCTCTAAACAGGAAAAGATTGCCGAGCAACCTTGCTATTTTCACGCTCGATAAAGTATTTGAAGTACACATCTTTCGAGCAATAGTTTAACCCTTTTTTGGTCTCGTTGGACTACTATACGAAAAAGGAACTGAGAGAGTTATCTTTTAAGTGTTTTTCCAAACTCTGTAATCTTGAAAAACCTCCGAGTTTACTATCTCTGGACTTGTTAAACAAACAGTGACAGACTCGTGATGGGACCAAACCACTCCTTCTTAGGGTTCGTTAAAAATACTCCGAGGGACTCGTCCGAAGGATGAGCTTATATCAACAAACATATGTGATCCTCTTCAAGCTTGCATAAAAATAAAGAGGTACTTGCCATAAATGGTGGGGGGAAATTTGGGAAAGGGATATGTTTCATCTTTGTATTGATTGGTAGTAAGCGTCGCTCTTGAACATGACACCCCCTATTCATCATTTGAAGCCGGTTTGGGAAATTCATTTGTCTCTCTTTCGATTGATTACAAGGTCATTTCATGTGTCGTCTTTGAGTCAATGCTGCCAAATCATTGGTCATGTCATTCATATGTTCAAGAGAAGTCCATTCGAAACCTATATTGAGTCGACCATCTGCAGTTACCCATTCTCTCTGTGTCGGCCTTCCCTGTGTCCATTCCAATTGTCACATTCTCTGTTTCACTCAAACTCTGTTACTCATTTCGTGTCATTGATGGGGGATACATCAAGGCCCTCCTATGATGGGTTTTTTTCCATCGAATTCAGCTCATTATCTGGAAGCAAGACTTAGAAATTATTTAGTACCTTGGAGCTTTCATGCCTCAATGGCAAGTTTCCTCACTTTCGGCAGTGGGTTTACATCATTGACCCCTGATTGGAAGATTCCGTTGGATGTTAGACATCAAATCATCTATTCATAGTCGATGGATTGTACTATAGTACCTTGGGAGTCATTGACATCAATGGTGATTTCCCTCGCACTTGTTAACGGTTGCATCAATGACCGTTAATCAAGTGGTTTCCGCCATGTTTGACTTCAACACATGTAATCACATGGTTAGATTCGTACTTTGGGCGATGAGATTGAAGAACCTAGATATTCTCTTTGTGATCCAGGTTGTGATGGAGTATGTATAATTTGTGACACATAGATCCAATGTGTATGTTTCATGGCTATGTCGTCTTGATTAGAAAATTGTCGCATAGATCCACAGTGTATTCAGGTGGATATGCTATATTGTGACAGCATGGATCCACAGTGTATGACTGATGGCCATGAACTTTGTTTATGATGTCATCATTCTATGATCTGAGTATGGGAATGCCTACCTCAGAATTGGTATATATGATATTATGTAGATGCTTGGATGTTTACAGATTTTCGATTAGATGTGATCTTGGTTCTTGACACACACATGCAACTTACAAAGTCTATCGACTGTCACTGGTTCCAATCTCAGACTTTGGGGGGCATTCTGTTATCCATAATTTTTGTCTTCATGATGATGTGATGATATTGGTGGACTCAGGCTATTCATTAGCACTCTTTCCTGAGAAAAGTTACCTTTGTCTCTTTCCATAAATCATATTTTTAAGGGAGGTTTGCAGGCTGTCAATATATTTTCCTGCGAGAATGCATGATTCTCACAGGCTACCTTAAGGCAGGGTGCGATGGGTTCGCACTGTACCTAACTATTAGGGTGTGAACATCTTCTAAAGAAGGGAAAAAGATAGATTCTTGAACCTTCTAGAAGGGAATATTCTATAAGGATAAGATAACATTCAAATGGTTATCTAAGTACTGGCTTTCCTGATATCTTGGGGTCATTCCTATCCAAGTAACTAATCCACTCTCTCTTATAAATTGAGGGGAATGCTCATGAAAAAGGTTAAGCAACAAACTAGAAATAGATTTATTGGATAATTAGTGTAAGATTGTATGAAGGACTGATGCTATAGCAGCTAGAGAGACCAGAAATGTTATCAAAAGTGGTTGATTTTCTTCATGCATGAGAAAGTGTGTGTGTCAGAGCTAGGAGCCATCAAAAGGAGACTTACTACATCAAGGTTTAGGTTGTAATTCTTTATTTCTATCAATTTAATACAATAATATGTCCCTTTCCCATAAAGCTGATGTCACTTTATTACATAACTCCTTGATCATATGTATAGATTAACTGTTGAATATGTTGATTTGTTTTCACTTCAATTGGTTTGAGTTGTCCTGGTCTTGGCAGAACAAGAGCATTGGAGCGAAGCTGGTACAACAGAGACCCAAGGAAGCGATCATAAGGTACGTTCATGATTCTTGCCTCCTAGTTCATTCAATAGGATAAATCTAGGGAAAGAGTATTATTCTGTCTTGTTTTGTTCTAGATCCAGGTGGATCCAGGGAGATCGGTTTGTGTCGACACTTACGGATTAATCCTAAAATAAGGGGCAGCTTGGACAATGGGGTTCAAAGGTGGAGGAGCAGGCAAAGTCAAGTTGGGCCAGCCACAGTGTTGGGAGACTGTTGGGTGAACAATCTCCTGCCACCCATCATTTTCAAGGGCTTCAAGTTGTAAAGAGACATGAGGAGGCACAAGGATTCCTGAGGCCTGAAGGGATTAGAAAGGAGGCCTTTTAAGCCTAGGTTGGACTATTCCCTACCCAATCCAATTAAAGAATCTAGCATGAAACAATTGGCCAAGATCTTATGAATCAACATCAAAATGTATAGAGAACTTGGGCCTTCTTGGGCCTCGGTTCCAATTACCTCTATCTCTATTTCCTTGGCCATGGATTCCCCGACTGAAAAAACTCATCTTGCATATGTTAACGATTAGCAAATAGTCTTTTAAATAACCATGCATGAAAAATCCTTAAAAATATGAAATACATTTGGCTCAGAATGTATCAGGCTCATGCAATCTAATCGATACATTTTTTTCTAACATTAATCAATGAGAAGGGGGGGTAAAACAATGTTCTGGGATATGTGAGGGGTTTGTATTGAGCGAAAATATGATATAATGAATGGGGAGAAGAAATGATCACTACTCAATGACAACAAAAATCAACTGTAAATCACCCAATAAACTTTACTGCAATCCACTCAAGATACTTCCACTTCATCCATTTAACACATAAATTCTCTTGGTTGTAATCAATATCAGAACAAGGAGTGAGCAAAATGAATATGGGATATGTGAGGGGGTTGTAATTAGCGGAAAATGAGATAATGAGAGGGGAAAAAATGTTTATTTTTCATGAGATTAATCAAGCAATCCATAACATATTTTGAAGTAAGAAAAATATGCATCAACCAACAATCAAATGACTGAGTTATAATTCCTTTGTATTTGCCTAATTTCACTGTCCATTAATATCCAACACAGTGCCATTACAAAACAAAAGTAATTCACACAATTTGTAAGAGGTTATGTTCTCTTTATTCACACATTCTGCATTTTATAACAATCAACAACAACACTCATTTCCAATCTGTAATCATTAACCTCCACCATTGCCATACATTTCCCCAATCCACATCTATATTTAAAAGTATTGTTTCCAAAATAATAATGAATTCACTATTTCTATAATAGAGCCAATCAAGATCTATAATGATATTCATTCCCATATATATATGTAGTAGAAAGATCAAAATAATCAAAACTTCACATGCCATGCCTGAAACGAAAATTGACTATACAACCAACATGCACCATTTAGACACAGGCTATGCAGGAGTAAATTTCCAAGGCAACGTAACCATACCACTATAAACATAACAACTCAATGTGACTTAAAAACCGAGCCAAATATCCAACATGACTGTCATCAACATTGGTCAATTTCAATAAATAACATGCTTAAAACTTTGAGGGTATCATTGAGTATAAAAACACACTATCCATACTACACAGAGAGCGAAACTAACCAACTTCACAATCCTACATTTCCACTTATTGCAAAAAATACACAGTCATGACAATAACTCAACATATCGCACTGAGAATGTACTTATTAATAAGTGGTTGGTTCATTAAGTCACACCTTGATTCAATTAAGCCATGCATACTCGGGCTTATTCAACCAATAACACAAGGATGTCGTGGATATGCATTCTAAAGTTATCCAGTCTGATTATCGTTCGGCTCCAAGGAAACCATAGTTATCATGCCTCATGTTTCATTTGAAAAGTACCATACACAAACACAACCTGTGTGAGCAACTCTAAGCATTCGTGACTAATGTCATCCATCGACCAAATCACCATAAGTGAAAAACTAGTGACTGTACATGAACCAACAATTCACCATTGTGGTAAAAAAAATAAAATCAATCGACTGAACAAGCCGAGGTAGCTGTGTATACCCATGCATCCAATTGAAATGGGAAGAGGCCCTTCCTTTAAAAACAATTGATTTCTTTGGCATCAAGCAGGTGACTATGCACTTTAGAAGTGAAGTGGCAATGTAAGGTTCATATTATTATCACAGAGGGAGTGATGAAAACCATACAACTACGACTGTTATACAACCAATGGGTGAGCCCACATTCGAAGTAAAAGACCACAATAATCGGGAACAACTTGACAGGATTGATAGTCTCCCTATGCAACTCTAGTTTAGAGGGTTAAGGGTTTGTATGGTAGCCTTCATAGGAGGAAATGAACTAACTACGGTGAAACTTCGAGGCCAAAGGTGTACGCACAAGGAGAATTACGATTCACTTGTGAAGTGGAGACGGTTCCTTGACAAAGTTGAAATAGGAAGACAAGGCTCTAGTTAAATCCCAGAATCGTGAAGGCAACCTTCCAGCCATGATTTAAACAAAAACCCTTCAACCAAAACACAGTGGAAATAAGGAACTATCAGCTAGGAAGACTAACAACTTCGAATAACTTAAAACCATTATGGCAGAACCATCCATTTCCATTTAAAACCAAGATTTCACATAGTTGCATCACTCAAAACAAACACAACCCCACACAACTGAGCCAAAAATATTTCATAACTAAAGTGAAGTCAAGAATGGCCTAAAGAGACATACCTGTTAATCAAAATTCTTAAGACAAGAGGTGGCCAAGCCGTTTCACCCTGCCAAAAATCTGAAGTGCGAACACAACAACAAGATCAAGCAATAGTTTGACTAGGGTGGCAATCAACGAGAAGGGTAAAGGTGACGTGCATTACATGCACATCGCCTCCAAAAATATCTCATTTACTCCATAGTACATTCCAACGAGCCCCCCATTAACACCATTAATCAACCCTTGCATTGAGAACATCAATAAATTTAAACTATAACATAGTTCAAGTTCCACATAACAATTCGACCATTCACATTATTACTCCACCCATGTTCATATTTCCAATATAACTCAAATAAATCACGTGAACACTATACAATATAAGATATCATGTATAGAATCATCATTGATAGTGTGATCAACATCAATATGAACCATAGCATAATCACCATACATATAGACTTTATAAAATCACAAACCATTACTTCCATGCACCACCAAAATTTCCCCCATATGCATGTAAAACATATTTTAACACAATTTCGTAGCCATTTCCTTTTTATCTAGGGTTTAACAATAACCAACAAATATCTTATGCATGTAGTATTGCAGAATTGCTCCCTTTGCACTCATTGTAATACTTTGCCTTCTTCAAAACTGCGCCTCATGTAATTTTACTAACATGTTTATTATGCAGGTGCAATGGGAACAATCAACATTAATGAATAGCAGGTTGCAGTGAAAGCTCAACTCACATCAATGACGTCAACAACAACCATGTAAACTTCTATGGCACATCATCATAACATCAAAAAAAAGGAATAGATCTTCTCTCCAATAATTCAAGGGGATCCCACCTACTAGTATTATTTAGTTTTATAATAATAGGCTTTAGCAACACTTTGCGGGTAGAACTAGTTGATGTTTTCAATCATCAACAACCACCTGCTCTTCCATTTCCCTGAGTAATTCTGGTCCAACCACTGCTCTATCTGCTAGGTTGTCCCAACTCACTAGTGTGTTACATTTTCTGCCATAAAGTGCCTTAAATGGGTTGATCTTTAGAGATGCTTTATACCCATTGTTATAAGAAAATTCCACTAAATGCAAGTAATACTTCCATTTGGATGGTTTATCTATCACATAAATCCTTAGCATGTCTTCTATCACTTGATTCACCCTCTCTGTTTTCCTATCTGACTCGGGATGATAGGCTGTGATAAATTTTAGATTGGTCCCAAATCCTTTGAATAATCATTTCCAAAAATTTGATGTAAATTTTTCATCTCTATCAAACACAATTTTCTTGGGTATACCATGAATTCGAACAATTTATCTCATATAAATATCAACAACTTTGGCTGCCTTGTGAGTGAGATTCACTAGAATAAAGTGGGAATCTTTAGTAAGCTTGTCCACCACCACCATGATGGATTCATGCTACTTGGTTGTTCTGGGAAACTTGGTGATGAAATCCATTGTTATAACTTCCCATTTCCACTCAGGAATGGGTAATGGTTGTAGTAGACCAGCTGGGTGTTCTTTCTCAGCCTTGACTTTTGACATTCCAAAAAATTGGCAATAAAATGAGAAACCTACTTCTTCATACCTGGCCAATAATATTGGATCTTGATAGCTGCAATGGTTTTCCAATAGCTTGGGTGTCTAGCATAAGGTACATTATGAATTTATTTTAAATAAGATTTTTCAATTCTTGGGAGTTTGACACATAAATTATACCCTTGTACATGAGAAGTTCAGCCTTTCCTAACTTATATTCTTCACTTTTCTACTCCAAATTATCTTGCTGAAAATTTTCCTTTACCTCCATTTATTTATTATCTAATTTGCAGCCTCTAAAATTATGCCCTTAAATATGATTGGTACATGCCAATGGCTGCAACATGTATCTCATACACCCTCCTATTGAGTGCATCTGCCACCTGGTTCTCTTTACCTTTGATATGCTTAATATCAAAGCCATATTTTCTAAGAAGTTCCAACCATCTAATTTTCCTGACATTTAGAGTTGGTTGTCCAAATAAATATTTCAGACCACTATGGTCTGTCCTTAATTCAAATATTTCCCCCATGTGGTAGTGCCTCCACATCTTCAAGGCATGCATTATGAATGTCAATTATAAATCATGAGTAGTATAGTGCATTTCATACTCCTTTAATTTCCTTGATTCATAGCATACCGCATGCCCATTCTGACAAAGAACTCCACCAAGTCCTTCTTTACATGCATCAGTGCATACAATGAATTCTTCATTTGGATAATCAATATTTAATATTGGAGCAATTGTCAGTAAATGTTTCAAGTGTTAGAAACTCGTTTCACAATCTGATGTCCACTCAAACTTCACACCCTTCTTTTGCAAGGAAGTGATGGGGTGTGAAATCTTTTTAGAATCCTTCAATGAAACTTTTGTAGTAACCAGAAAGTCCCGTAAATGATCTCACCTTATATACATTCCTTGGTGTTGGCCACCCTTGAATGGAATTTATCTCTTATGGGGTCCACTGCTATTCCTTCCTCTGAAATGACATGGCCCAAATAATGAATTTTCTTCTGGTAGAATGATCACTTGCTCCATTTGGCTTACAACTGATGCCCCCTCAATAAATGTAATACCATCCTCAAGTGTTTCTCCTGCTCTTCCTTGGACTTAGAATATATAATAATTTCATCTAGGAAAATAATGACAAACGTATCTATGTAGTCCCTGAAAATACCATTCATTAAACACATGAAGATAGCTGGTGCATTTGTTAACCCAAATGGCACCACTGTGAAATCATAATGACCATACCTTGTTATGAAGGAAGTATTGTTGATACGTTTTTCTTTAATTCTTACATGATGATAGTATGACCTAATATCAATATTGGAGAATATCTTAGCATCTTTTAGTTGATCAACAGGGTCGTCTATCCTTGGTAAAGGATTCTTGCTCTTCACAGTTACCTTGTTCAACTATTTGAAATCAATGCAAATCCTCAAGGTATTGTCCCTATTTTTCACAAACAGTATCGGGGCACCCTAGGGTGACACACTTGGGTGTATATACCCCTTGTTCAAAAGCTCCTCAATCTTCATTAGTAATTCCTTTAGTTCGGGAGTGCTCATCCTGTAAGGAGTCTTGGACATTGGGGCTTCTCTAGGCATCAAATTGATGGAGAAATAAATATCTCTCTTGGGTGGAAATCCCGATATTTATTTAAATACATCTTCAAACTTATTTAGGACTTCATAATCTTCAATAATTGACACCTTATATTTAGGTTTCTCTTCCATATGTCCTGCAATTATTTGACACCCTTTCCTGAAACTTTTCTTCAGTTGTAAGGATGAAACATCTCCGATGGTTACTTCCTTGAGAATTCCTTGAAATTTCCTCAAGTTTCCCTCCCCATATAAGCAAGTAAATACCTTATTAAAACAATCTAGGATAGCATGATTCTTGTCCAATGAATCCATACCAATGAGGAAATCATATGAGCCCAAAGGTATGATATTCAAATATGCTGTTGTGCCCAATCCATTCATGTCCATTGGACATTCCTTGACAATCTCATTAATTTTCCTTTTATCTCATGTAGCTAGCTACACTAACCAATGTTTTCCAATTTTTCTTCTTGGCAATTGAAATATTTCCACCATCTTAGGATCTGGATAACTATGACTATCTCTTGAATCAATTAAAATATCAATGGGTTTGTTGTTGATATTACCCTCTAATTCAATCATATGTGACTGAAAATCAGCTCTTGTTATCCAGAGCTGCATAGATCCTTGGTACACTTCTTCCCATATCCTCCACTTCTTTAGCTTGTTCTACATTGTAAGCAATCTTCACTTTTTCACCTCTTTGAGGGAAATATCTCAACACATGATCTCATCCACAACCCCAACATTGAATAGGTGGTTTCCTTTTTCTTTTTCCTATTGCCTATGTCATTCTAGGTTCTTTAGAGGTTGGCTATCCCTGAGAATGATTTTTGAAGAATGGTGGATTGATCCCCTTCTTCCTTTGGTCCATCATACTTTTCTTTTTATCTTCCCACGTCCTTTGGAAAGATGGTTTTCCTCTGTGCTAATCATAAAGGAATTTATCCTCCTTATAGTTTCCTCTAGTGTCTTGGGATCATCATATTGTATCTTATACCGATAAAAGATGGAAGCCTACTCAGGTACCTATGAATCATAACTTGTTCATCCTTGATGAAAAAAACATATTTCAACAACTCTAAAAATCTTCTCTCATACTCATCTATGGTCATACTCCCAAGCTTGAGTTCAAATAAATCCTTCATTTTCTTACCATAATATCATTTGGTCAAGTATTTATTTTGAAAACACCTATTGAAATCCCTCCAAACAGTCTTATTCTCCTCAATGTGTTGCACCTGCACAAACTAATCCCACCACATTGATGTTTTTCCTTTGATATAATATATGGAAATTATTCCTTCTTCTTGTGAGGAGTATTTATGTAACTCGAATTACTTCCTCATGCCCAAAAACTAGGTATCTACATCCTATCCTTCTTGTGTTCACCATCAAATGTGGGGGGGGCTTGATCATATTCATCTCTCCTTGTAGCTCATATATTCCAGGCCTCCTTTTATTCTTCCTGACATGGGACTGACTTGAACTACTATGTACACTCCTAGTTGAATGCCTTGGGGAGTGATGGTGATTCCTGCCAATGCTTCTTGTTCTTCTCCTCTCATCATGATATTTATGACTCTGTGATTTACTTGACTCGGTATCCTTATCCATATTCTTCTCTATTCCATAAAATCTCTGCATTAAATTGATGTTGAAGCCTTATTGCTACTCCTTGGATTTCATAATCCTCTCATTATCATCTTCATAACTATGGACATATTTTTGAAAACTTTTTATGGTTTCTACTAAGTTCATGCTTTCCTTTTTCCTTCCCCATGTCCATTTGAATTTGTACCTTTGTTACTCAAACTGACATACAAACCTTTGACTTCCTCTTCATGGATGTAAGTCCTCTGTGTATATTCCATTTTGTTGGTCTTTGTTTTGATCCTATTTTGATCTAAATTCCGTTAACTCTACAAAATGTGTAGGAAACAAGAATTGTTAGACTAAATAATTTAACAAATTCATGAAAATTATGCACAATTTTGTTCCAATAATGCATCAGAACTCTTTCTTTTGATTTCTTGTGAAATTTAATTCCCAGATCAATTTTCTAGATGAATATCTAGATTCTATGTCCAAGACCCTTCCATGAACCCACCATCAATACTTATCTTATTTTTCCTTCGCGGACTCACAGACTCGTGGACTCATAATATTGTAACCTTTCTTTCATAAGTCCGTCTGAAAAGTATCAACACTTAACCATTTTTTCACTTCTTCATGGACTCGCGGACTTATAATATTGTAACCTTTCTTTCATAAGTTCGTCCAAAAAGTCTCAACACTTAACCATTTTTCCACTTTTTCGTAGACTCATAATCTTGTAACCTTTATTTCATAAGTTTGTTTGAAAAGTCTCAACACTTAACCATTTTTCCACTTCATCACAGACTCACAGACTCATAATATTGTTGTTGATACTGATAGGGGGGTGAATCAGTATCAACTACAATTTAAAACCTTTTTTAACTTATACTTAAACCATTCAATTATATCCAATGAGCAATGAACAATATTATAAGAGTTACACCAATACACCACAATACACCATCCACAATATATGATAAATAATCAATAGTTATTGTTCAAGGGAAGTAATGACTTCCAAAGGTAGCTACAACTTCCAGATGTAAAGGAAGGGATAAACCTCCAAGAGGAAGATACAATCCTCCAATTTCAAGAGAGAGTTGAACTCTCCATCCTTGCCCCTTCCTTCCACCCAAGAATATATGAGAGATAATAAAACTTTACATTAAATCATCACCATCAACCAAT
>JZKD02S1847398.1:379226-413455 GCA_000966675.3 Picea glauca
ATTGAAGCTTCTTTGATTCCTAAAGGTAGGAGGTCTTCTTGGATATTCATCTCTTTTGTAATCATTCCTTCTTTCTGGTATCTTGGTCCACTTCTCATCAATTGTCTGTGTAGCTCTTTCTTCAACCTTCTTGCTAGTATTTTCATCTTCTTTGTATGAAGTTTCACCCATGCATCCAAGATGTGTTAATTCTTTTGGCACTTGAGAGTTTCTTAAGTTGTTCCTCAATGAAACAACTTCTTGTTCAAGTTTCTCACAATCTTCTTCTTTCTTTATCATTTGGACCTTCTTTACTTCTTCTATTCTTCTTGCTTCTTCGATTAGAGTTTTCAAGCAAATGGTATCTTCTCTTAGTTTCTGAAAGTCTTCTAATTGTTTCTTTAAGCTTACAATTGTCTTTTCATAACTACCCAATTCACTTCTTAGTTTTCTACGTGTGTCTTTGAGCTTGCTATTTTCAATCTCAAAATGCTTCAATTTTTATATATTATCATCTTCATGTTGAATAATTTCTACTTCATTGTCATCTCTTTCAATCCTTGGATGAGGACATTCAAATTCAACATGTCCTACTTCTTCACAATTAAAGCAAAAGAACTAACCTCTATTTTTTTCTTTGAAATCTGAGATGTTGTAATATTCTTCAACTTCTTCTTCTTCTACTACTTCTTCCCTTGCATAAAGGTCTTGTAGCTTGTCCCAAAGCTCTTTTGCTGATGCACATGATCCCACCTTGGATTTCACTGAATTTGTCAATCCATCTAGGATGGTATCTATTTCCAGTTTGTTGTTCCTTTTTGCTTCTGAGATGGAGTCTTTGGTTTCTTCAAAGCATTATATCCTGAAGCAACTGAGAACCAAACATCTTCCCCAAGAGATTTCAAGTAATTTTCCATTTTATTTTTTCAGTGTTAAAAATTTCTTCCATCAAACGGTGGAATCCCATTTGGAATGTTGTCTTCCATTTCTACATAGGATCTTCCTTCCAATGGTTAAACTGTACTGAAGGTAACACTCTTTGATACCAATTGTTTGTACTGAGAGGGGGGTGAATCAGTATCAAGTACAATTTAAAAAAAAATTCAACTTATACTTTAACCATTCAACTATATCCAATGAGTAATGAACAATAGCATAAGAGTTACACCAATACACCACAATACACCATGCACAATATATGAGAAACAATCAATAGTTATTGTTCAAGGGAAGTAATGACTTCCAAAGGTAGCTACATCTTCCAAATGTAAAGGGAGGGATAAACCTCCAAGAGGAAGATACAATCCTCCAATATGAAGAGAGAGTTGAACTCTCCATCCTTTCCCCTTCCATCCACCCAAGAATATATGAGAGATAATAAAAGTTTACATTAAATCATCACCATCAACCAGTCATCACATAGAACCTAATAATGCTTCCTGAGATTTCTTCAATTTCTGTAATTCTTTAATTCTTGGAGTACTCTGATCCTGTAGATAATATTACTTAGTGTATTATCTGAAACGCCTCCAAGTTTCACTCCTTGAATCCTCCCCAAAAGGAATTTATATAAAGAGTGGTAGACTTTATTCAATTCTAGTTTATTCAGAAGACCCAAATTGTATAGCATGCCCCACGCTCAATATTTAACATCCGATTTTGAAACTCGCACACAAGAAACTAAATTCCATACTCTTTCTAATGTAAGTGTTCCCCCTTCATTTGGATTTTTTATGAAGAAGTTATGATTTTTTTACCCGGAACACCTGTTTATTGACTAGCTTCAGGACTGGTCACAAACGCTATCTTCCACAGAGTGTATCTCGATAATTATAGAGAATCGAGAGATGGAATTTTTACCAGAGGTACCGTGATATGTATTATCAATACCATAGATATTTCACCGTCTGAATCATTCTAGAAAACAAGTTATAGAAACAATGGTAAGATGACCTGAAAATAAGAGACCTTAGAACACATCACCAAAAGACTTCATCCTCCCTTGAAATCTGGCCTTCTTTACTTCTGATTTCCTCTGAAATTCAACTTGTATCAAATGAATGTATAATAATGTTTATTTATACCATTTATGTCACTTCCTTTTAACATTAGGGCCGACCTGGCACTTTATCATTTTGTAATTCTTTTCTTTAATTATCTTCAGGGCCTACATGTACTTCCTTCTTCAATTCACTTTGTCATCTTCAAAAATTCATTTCTCCTCAAACATGAGGATCCACGTGATGTGCCACATACCACCGGAAACAACATGATGTATACTATCCATCCATGGGTGTTGTATATGAATTTGCATTTTCCTTCATGTGAAAATACCTTCATCAATCTTGTGGTCCAAAACCCATGACTAGGGTTGATATCAATGATAACAACCAATATTCCAACAATTGTAACCTTTCTTTCATGAGTATTTACAAAAATTCTCAAAGCTTAACCAACATCCGAGATCTTACAATGGTTTTGTGCGACTGACACTTAACATGCCACATGGCTCCACATCACCCACCAACTATCATCTTGTCCAACATGTACCTACCACCATGGAAGTACATGTCTTTATTCTACCATGCTAGATGACACGTGGCCGCCACATCAAGCCGACGTCATCGTACGAAAAAATACCCAAATTTTTCCGATTTTTTTATTTTCAAAATTTCTGAAGAGGTTCAATTCTTCACATTACCCATGAAGTTGCTCTTAATTTTATTGTAGTAATTTAAATAAACAAGTTTCATAAATACTCTAGAAACTAATTCTCTGTGAGTTTCTACTTCAACATTCTACTAGCTCAACCCATCCAGGCTCAGTGTTGAAAAATGGGCTCTGATACTGCTTTGTAACGTACCCAACACCTAGAATGGGCCATGCCACACAAAAATCTCTCTTTTACCACTTTGATACAATTAATTATACTGATATGTTCTTCATATGAAAAAATCTAAGAGGAATAATAATAGCATACAATGATAATAATTCATACATATAAACAATAGAAATTCCATAATAGAACATCATAACTCATAACATAACATTTTCACAAACACATAAAGACACTTATCTTTAGTGAATTAAACACCAACTACATGCAAACCTTCAACATTCCTCCCAACCATAGACCACATTGCTCATAATTTCAATAGTGGTTCACCCCCAAGATGAGGCTAAACTCTACTCGGGCAAAGGAATTTCTAATCCAATCTAAGGTATGTTAATCAACAACAATTCTCAGCTTCAGGTACCAACTCAATCAACCAGCCTATAGTTTCTCATACCCCACATGCCTTTCCCACCCTAGGAAGTGTGCCCCTTCTCTGCTCAACAGTTCCTCAACTGCACCACTTCTCTTCTGGAGCTTCAAAAACAGGTTGTACAGGGAGTCTCAGATCCCTGTAGATGCATCTTGGCACCTTGGGAATTAATTCCCAACATTTCTCTCACCTCAAGTGAATGCTCACAGGCCTAACAACCTGGCTCTTCGACCTTCAACAAAATTAGGTACTAGTATAGATGGTAACATGGATGATTGAGAAATGGTAAGAATCATGAATGAATAATATCCCGAAGGTGGGTAATTACACTATATCCCCAAATATATATGCATGTGTCCTTTAAGACACATGGAACCCAAGGGACTATTTTTTCCCACTTGTAATTCATTCCCTTCCCCAGGAGCTTAGGATAACATAAATTTATATCCCTACTTTATACTTTAGGAATAATAATATTATATTCCTTTTGGATTAAGCCCTAAATATTAGCCCCTTCTTAGACTCTTAACCCCCTTTTCCATCCTAGTGGGGTTTAGCCCCCCATCTCTTTTGTTTGTAAGGTCGGAAGAAGTGATTTACTTTATTAAAATATGAGTGTTTATGTATTAACATAATAGGCACACTGGCCTTTTATGCAATCTAGGCTCTCCATCCTAACAGTCACATAGGTACTATGTTCTATAATATCCCGGATCACCAAAATATAAAACATATGTCCAATTCAGTTTCGACCTAGGGGTATTACAGGGAGATCGAGTCTATGAAGGGTTTTGATTTTTTGTTTGGGTGACCAATTTTTTGAAGGTACACGATGATTCATTTGGAAAAACGTGTTTTCGAAGGGAAACAAAACCCCCAAAGGACATGACGATTCACGATAGCGACCTTTGGAGTCCCTATAAGAGAACAAGGGAATACAACTAAGGAAGGAATATTTGGAATATAATAAGAGAAAGAAGAGCTCTATGGTTATGAGGTAGATCAAGAGAGGTGATCTCCCTCAAGGATCCAAGTCACCCCACTTGGGAGGACTTATGTTTCCTTAATGTGGATTTGTTGGATAGAGTTGGGAGAATTTCTCTTGGGTCAATTTTGGGGAAGTATAGAAATGTAAGTTTGTTGAAGGCATGTGTGAGGAAGAATTGAAATATGTGAAGTCTGTGGAAACAAAGAGACACCAAGTCTGCATTTGAGGGCACATATGAGGTTTAACACAAGAGGTTGCAGAGATGGTTGTGACATAGATTCTTCGTGGATAATCTATGTATGAATGTCTTGGTGAGGTGAAGTGATTCATTTGACTCTGCCATGTTGTAAACTGAACCAGTAGTTCTCTTATTGTAATTGTTTCATAATAAAAAATACTTAGTTGAGTGTTAGGAATAGTTTGTTCCACCCGCACTATATCTATGTTTATCTTTCATTTGTTCCACTTTTGTTCTCTTGGCTTCTCACATTCATGGATTTATGCTTAAAAATGACTAAGTGTTAGTGTTGTTAAAAAATGTCTAAGTATGCAAGATTTGCACTAGAGTATGAGTGTGACTCACCATTATCCTAGAACGAAGTATGGTTATGCTCTAGGATAAAAGGTGTAGTTTGAACTAAGTAACCTTGGTGTTTCTAAGGAGCCAATCAAGAAACATCACATTTTCGCAGGCCCTCAAGAGGTGCAAGATCGAAAGACACACTGTGGGGACATGATAGATGGTATCAGACTTGATTCATTGCATATTTTGATGAAGGGTTTGGTGAGCTCTTCACCACTATCTCGACAATAGATGGTATCAAATATTGCTTGTTGTGAAGGAGATTCAATGGGAACGTTCACAAACTTGGTGAATGGTTTGGTGCAACGATCTTATTCATCACATACTTTGCATCATACTTACAATAGAGGTTTGGTTGGTAGTGTGATGGGAAGGTTGGTATAGGAGAACACCTTGTATAGACTAAGAGAATATTTTGTGGTGAAATGAAGCACTTGGGTAGGATGGGTGATCATAAAATGCATGACAGACTTCATCGTAGAAATTGTTGTAGAGTTGATCGCAAAGGCATATTTGGTTGGTTTGATGTGTGATAAAATTCAGTGTCGGACCTGTTGTTGACATGTTGAGAGACCAGGCACATAGTTAATTCGGTGAACTAAGCACTTGGGAAAGGAAAATGAACATAGAATTTGTCGCACGACTTGTCACAAATCTAACCATAGAAGTGATCACCGAAGAAAAACATAGAGGGTGATCATAGAAGTGGTTGTGAAAAGGAGTAGTTCTGGGTTGCATCAAGGTGAAGCACTTCGATGTGCTTGATGACCTTGGGTGACCTAGAGCAGCTTCACAGTAGGAAGTTGGTTGGGAATGTTTCCATCATGATTTTGTTGTGTTGTGCATCATCAAGAACAACAATCGGGTTGAGTTGGGTTTTTGGTGGGTTGACCACAACCTTCAGACAAGGTATCTCTTCACAGAGTTACAACATTCAGTTATTAGCAGTATGACTTGATGTTCGAGTGGTGGGTACATGGTTCCTTGAAGCAGAAGAAGTCAAGGTGAAGAGATGGAAATACATTGGAGATGAATTCAGTCGGTTGCAAGTGATGTTCGAGACTTAGATGGATTTTTGAAGTGGATGGATGGAATCAACTTCGAATCGCAAAAAATGTCTTGCATATTTTTGGAGTTGTAGATGGTGGTTGAGCGGAGTTCATGCAAAGATTCGATTGCTTGGATGAGTGAAGGTCCAAGATAATATACTTAGAACATGGTTGCAACAAAGGATATCATTGGAAAGGTATGGTTGGATTCAATTTCTTTCATTTCCTAAGTGTTGCGATGAGTTATTTGAAGGGAAGTTGGATGGCTTGGTGGTTCAACTGCAATTTGTTTCCATAGTGAAAATTGACAGACTTGAGGGTGACTCAAGTGGTGAAGATTTGAAGAAGTCATGCAACAGTTGGGATGCCTTGATTGGTAGAATGTGTGGAGATATTGGGGTGACCTACTTGGACGAGTCTTATGATAGACTTAGGAAGATTTGGATGTATCCATGGATTTGGCTCGAGGAATCTTCCTAACTCTTTGGTGAGATGCATTGGACAGGTTGCTGGAGTGAAGTGGGCAGTGAAGTTTTTTATGTGCCAAGTTGAGATGATGGGTGAGGAACCCTAGTGCTTGGTGCCTTAATGAGATTTTTTTGATTTAGGTGGTGACTTGATGAGTCACAATGATAGTGCTAGAGTTTGGATATTGTAGGAGGTGCAAGAAATTTTGTTCTAGGAGACACATGAAGTCAACAAAGGAGTCGACCAAGAAATATTGAAAGTAAACCCGAATGGGCAGAGCATAGACCAAGTAACTTTGGTGGTTTGTGTTTGATTTCATTTGGTATGGGACATTGGATGAGGAAAATCACACCTTGGTGACTTGCGAATGATTGCATGATGACTCAGAGATCCAGGAGAGTCATTGGTTAGGGTTGACGAAAGTATTGCTATGAACATGCTTAATTCATGGAAGTAATTTGAGGTGACCCATTCTAGTTGGAACACTTTGTATTCTTTGTTGGGACATTTGAGGAGTGTGGGAATGTTGGCCACACTCATCGTATATGTTGAGTTGTGTTGAGATGACTTGATGAAAGGAGGCGAGTTCAAGACTTCTCTTTGTTTGGATGATTGTGTAGAAAAGAAGATTGCAACATGAAGAGATTACTTGGACATGGGTGTTTCTCTTTCCTTAGGAATCATGGTTGAGGGTGAAGCCTAACCATTCTAAGGCATAAATAGGTATATATAGCAACATGTCTAGGTGATGAAGTAGTGAGATAAAAAAATTCTAGACATGCATTTCTTATGGATGATTGGGTAACTATTTCATGAGGAGGATAATGGAGTGAAGTTGCTGCATAAGACTTTGTTTCAAGGTGACTTCATGGTGAAACAAGGTGAGGGGTGACCTTACCTTGGTATGAGTTTTGTACAAATGCACCAAATTGTGAAAGGAAGTGACCAATGTTTTCATGAGGGTGTGTAGTATCAAGGAGTGTGATGGTTGGAATGGCTATTCAACTAGTTCACAACTTGAGTGAGAACAACAACATGACAAGGGGGTCAAGAGTAAATTTGCGCCATTAGGTTGAAAATTAAACACTTAGACACTATGGAGGATCTCCTTGACAAAGATCAAATGATGTCAGTAGTAGTGAGACAAGGATGGACACTTTCCTTAGTCTTTGGAGATGGATAGAGTGACAAAGATACGATAGAAAATACTAAGTTCATGCATGGGGAGGCACATCTCAAGACTTGGATGTGATAGTTGGATCGATCAACCAACTAGTATAAGACTTGAGATGTGAAATGCGTGGAGAAATAGAAAATTTGGTTCAAGTATGATTGCAACAATGAGTCACAAGGAGTTCAACACTTAGATGAAAATTTGAAGTGAAGTAGTACTGGAACCAAATAGTAGTAAGGAAGCAACATCAAAGCGAGATAGTGCAACAGGGTTAGGGGAATTTCATCCATGGATTTGGGTGAAGTGATCATATTGACTTAGGAATTATATCATGCAGAGTTAGGAGAAATATATTTTGGTTTGTGGAAACTTAGGGTTTCCAGTTTGACAAAATTTCAGGTTTCTAGTTGGCACACAACTTGGGGTTTCCAAAAGACTTAGTTTGAGTGGAGGCACGATTTCAGGCGGAGATTTTTAAATAACATATTTCATTGATTTTTTTAGGGGAAACAATGACTTGAGGTGGGGGACGATGTAAGGTCATTAACTATATGGGAACGGAGACCTTCACCCAAGTCCTCAAGGAGATGAAACTTGGGGTTTCTCTAGAACCCAAGTTGGGCAAGTGGATTCCTTTTCCATGCAAACGTGTCAAGGGTTTCTCCCAAGTATGAAATGACCAAGATATTGGGGCACTCCAACATGAGGGGTGCATCAAGGTTGGGTGTGTCAGTCCCAAGAGGCATGAAAATTGACGAGCACATGGGTTCGTTTGGGTGACCAGGTTGGGGCGTGATGATTTTTTTGGGTCACCAAGTCCATGAAGGGGTGCAATGATTCGTTTGGACACATGGGTTTGTGAAGGGGTGCAACACCCTCAAAGGACATGACAGTTCGTGATGGTGACCTTTGGAGTCTGTATTAGATAACAAGGGCACACAACCAAGGAAGGTGGATTTGGGAGACAAGAAGAGTAAGAAAAACTCTATGGTTTTGAGGCATATGAAGAGAGGAAATCTCCCTCAAAGAGCCAAGTTACTCCACTTGGGAGGACTTGTGTTTCCTTGAGGTGGATTTGTTGGACAAAGTTTGGAAAACTTGTCTTGGGATGATTTTGGGAAGTCTCGAAACAAAGATTTATTAGAGGCAAGTGTGAGGTAGAACCAAAATCTATGAAGTTTGTTGAAACGAAGAGACAACAAGTCTAGAGTTGAAAGCACATTTAAGGTGCACCCTAGGAGGTTGCAGAGACAATTGTGATATAGATTCTTGGTGATGAATCTGTGTATGAGTGTCTTGGTGAGGTGAGGTGAGTCCTTTGACTCTGCCATGTTGTAAACCAAGTTGATAGTGCTCTTACTATAATTGTTTCACAATAACAAAGGATTAGTTAATTGATAGGCATAGTTCATTCCACCTGCACTATATTTGTGTTTGTATTTCTCTTGTTTCATTGTTGTTCTCTTGGCTTCTTATGTTCATGGATGTATGCTTAAAAATGACTAAGTGATAATGTTGTTAACAAATGTCTAAGAATACAAGAGTTGTACTAGAGTAGGAGTGTGACTCTGCGGTAGCCTAGAATGGAGTATGGGTATGCTCTAGGTGAAGAGGCGTAGTCCAGACGAAGTAACCTTGAGCTTTCTGAGAAGCGAAGAAAGAAACACCGTGGTGTCGTACAATTGCAAGGGGCACTATGGGGACATCACATATCGTACTTTTTGGAGGTCAAGGATTACTTGGAATTATTTAGAAATTTATTTGTCTCCCAAATTCCTATTTCTCATCATGATTGGTCTCTATCCCTAACAATAGCTCCAGTTTCAAATTATTTCCCATTTTCCTTCCTTCATGGATTCTTTTACCTTTTGAACTCTCTCCCTTAATTCAACTTGTTCTTGTAGAATAAAGTCTTCATTTATAAATTTATAAATATTTCTCACCCTTTTAAGCATGGAAATTTAATGAGTATGCCATATTTATAGTCACTATAACTTAATTTGACATAGAACCTATCTCTATGTTCAATTATTTTCCCTAGCCTCTTTACTTCTACCGTGTAAAAAATTTCAATTTGTGATTTATTTTTTAGTTCTTATTTTACTATTGCTAGTGTGTCTTCATCTTGTAGTTATTTTATACCAAAAATTATGAGGTTCAATGATCTTTTTTTAAGCACATGATCCGAATCCATTAACTTATTCCTTTCCTCTCTTTGATGGGTTTGATATCCAATTTATTTTCCAAACTAATTAGGGCCAAATTATTAGTTAGTTTTTCTTCTAGCTCTTTAATCATATCTCATATGTTGATATTTGCTTCGAGCTCTTCTTCTTGGGATGATTGTTTGTGTTTTTCCATTTCTTCTATTATAACCTCCATTTTCTGCACTAGAGTCTCGAACCTTAATATTCTATTCTCTATGTGTGTGTTAGAATATTGTCTTATAATGATTTAAATTTGTTATCAACCATTTCCTCTAACTTTGTTTGGAGTTTCTCTTCTCTCCGCACTCTCCTTTTCTCTACTCAAGGGTGACTTTTCTAGTGATGAAGTGATCATATTGAAAAGAAAAGAAAAGAAAATAAGAGAATGAACTTATGCACTTAAAGTGCACATGGTTCAAATTTTAAACCTCCTCTCCATTCTGTTAAAAGTATCATAGTGGTAGGTATAAACCTCCATTCAAATTTACCATGATTTACTGAAGAGTAAACCTTCACATTCACCTTGTAAATCTTCTTTCAAATTCATGGTAGGTATAAACATCCATTCATATTTACCTTAAAGTAGAAATCCTTCACTATTCAAATTCAAAGTAGGTATAAAGTTCTCCTTTAAAATAAATAAAATAACAATGATTTATAAAATAATATTATAAAAATGAAATTATAAGAAAAAATTTACTTAGCATATATATTATATATTTATTTAGCTTGTAAATATATTATATATATATATATATATATATATATATATATATATATATATATATGGACTTTCTTAATCTTCTAAGTCATCAAAACTTTAGTGATCTTGGAACACTTATCTTAATACTTTTCAAGCATCTAAATAACATTTAAAAAAAATCCAAATAAATAATATAATCAAGACATATAAAAGACTTGCCACTTCCAACTTCAATTTCAATAGTAAAAACAAAATATGATTATCTAGTGAGATTTCAATGCTTCAGTATACATATTTCTAGTGTTTTGGGGTGTTTGAGGGTATTAAATTTGATGAATAAATTTGGCAATCATTTACACTTATGCAAATATGTGAGTGGTGAAATTTGATGAGTAAATATGTGAATTCAACGTTGTTAAAAATCTTCCTATCTCTAAAATTTTAATTACAAATTTCAATCTTGTGGTCAAGAATGAAAGATGCTGGCATAGTCTTACACTCAAATCAATGAATAAGATTTAATATTCATAACTTCCTTGCATTTATGAATACATCTATTAACCTATTTATTTTTTCACTTTTACTTAGAAATTACTAACTCAATACATGATTGTCATGTTTGATTGATTAACAAATAATACCTTCTGATTGCCACGTTTAAAGACTACTTCACACCTCATGCCTCATTTCTATTGATAACAGTTATCATATTTGGCCACATTTTGTTCCATTGATAACAGTTATCATTTCTGATTTCTACGTTTAAAGACTACTTCACACCTCACTACCTCATGCCTCATTTCTATTGATAACAATTATCATATTTGGCCACGTTTTGTTCCATGGCCAACTGGTGGTGATTCAATTAACTCGTGATGCCATGTTTTTCACCACATCTTACAGTATACCATTTGTATAAGTTGGCTACCGTTTCATTAAATTAACTTGTGATACCATGTTTTTCACCTCATCTCCTAGTATACCACTCGTATCAGTTGCCTAGCGTTTCATATTTCACCTCATCTCTGAGGTGAAGAAGATGAGTATACCATTAGAGGAATTGGGCTAGACAACTATGTAGCTGCTCAAGAGCACTCAACTTCACTCAGCATGCAATGCATGGCTAGGGAAAGAACACTAAGCTCCACTCAACCTGCAATTTCTGGCTAGGGCAAGAGCGGCTAGATCATCTAGATTGAAAATATACATGCAGACTAGATCGTCTAGATTGCTGAATATTGATAGTCCTATCGCGGTCGTGTGGATTGTTGAACCTTGATATTCCTGTTGCGGAATCACTAACCTCTAGCTGGATCAGACTTCATCTATTGCTCTCCTATTGCAGCCTCGCTGCAGCGTTCTTCTCTGTGTATCGTAAGACTGCCCCATCCTCTATTCATTTAGTTGAACATTTGTTTCGAAATGCTTTGAAATCAATTATAAAAATAACCATTAACGTTTTGTTTCTTATTTGTAAGGTAGAGTAGAAAAAATACATGCAAACTAAATCGTCTAGATTGCTGAATCTTGATAGTCCTGTAGCAGGATCACTCATATCTCGTTGGATCAAACTTCTTCATCTATCACTCGCCTACGGTTGGCTCGCTGCAACCTTCTTCCGTGTATGGTAATCTCACCCCATCCTCTATTCATTTCGCTGAACATTTGTTTTGAAATGCATTGTTATTCTGAAATCAATAAAAAAAAATAACAATTAGGGTTTTGAAATCAGAAAAATAACAATTAGGGTTTTGAAATCAATTAAAAAAATAACGATTACAGTTTTGTTATTCTGAAATCAATAAAAAAAATTAACAATTAGGGTTCTGAAATCAATTAAAAAAATAACGATTACAATTTTGTTTCTTATCTATGAGGCATAGTAGATAAAATTCATGCAAAAGATAGGTTATACTGTGGCTGGTTAAAAAAATATTTGAAAATAAATCTATCACTATGTTTATAAGAATTTGGATTATTTTTTAGAAAATTTTCATTGACACCAAACTTTTATAGAAAAAGAGCAATATTTTGGGTTTCAATTTAATCTTTATTGATTTTATTTTGCACTTTCATTATTTTTTGGATTTAAAATTAAAAAAATATAGATGAGAATTAAAATCTGGTAATTTAAAATCACTGTAAATAAATGCACTCGCTGATTATTTACTTCACATGTATATTAACAGAGAGTGGATTTAAAAAACAAATGAGAATTAAAATCTGGTAATTTAAAAGCACTCTAAATAAATTTACTTGCTGATTATTTACTTCACATAAATAAATTCAGTAGCTGATTATTTACTTCACATATACACATATATATTAACAAAGACTGGATTTAAAAAACATAGATGAGAATTAAAATCTGATCATTTAAAAGCACTCTAAATAAATTTACTAGCTGATTATTTACTTTACATATATATAAACGAGAATATGAATTTATTAACGGAGGGTATGAATTTGTTTTTGCGTGTATAAATTTGACACAAGTTCTAAATTCATAGACAAAAGTCAAATTAAAATGGAATGCATTTATTATTGAAATGAATAAACAGAGAATATAAATTTATTAACGGAGGGTATGAATTTATTTTTGGTTCGTGTATAAATTTAACATAATTTTTAAATTTATAGAGAAAAGTCAAATTAAAATGGAATGTATTTACTAGCATAGTCGTGGCTGAGAACGTCAAAAAATAGTGTTCTCAAGAAAGCATGTCTTCAATATAAAACTTTTGTGGTAATTCGTCTGTAGTAATATGAAAAGTTTGGTTGCATTAGGTTGATAAATGGAACTTGGCAATTACATATCCTTACAGTAATTTTTTAATGTGATTAGGTAAATGTTAAAAAGTAAACATGTTAACCAATGTCTTGATAAATGCAAGAAAGTTATGAACAATAAATCTGATCCATTGATTTTGGAGGATGACTAAGAATATGCCAGCATCTTCAATGCATAGCCATCAAATTAGAGTTTAAAGTTAAATAAGATTAAAAAATCATTAATTGTACCCATTATCAATAGATGTACGCCTTTCAATATAATTATTGAAATGAAGAAAGATTTAGAAATTTGAACTAAAATTGGATTAGTTATATGCTAATATTTTAAATTAACCTATAATTTGTAATGTCAAAGCTCTATTGTGCATAATGTCAATTTCTGTAAACAATTGATAAAAGACGTGTCAATATGCACAACGATGTGGAAACCAATTCCCGGAGCAGAAAATTGAAGATGTAGGCCTGAACGCAACCAAGAAAATTGAAGTCGGCAGGAAATTGAAATCGGCGTAATCGTGAAAGAAACCAAGAATGAAGTCATCTTAGGGTGACTTTCCAGAATTTTTTAGGGTTAGGGCAATTATTAGGGTTAGGGCAATGATCAAAATACATTGCATTAGCAATGTCGAGTTCGAATGTTAAATAATTTACTAAGATGTTCTAGGAGAAAGAGTCCAGTCGAGTCCAGTCGAGTCAATGATCTATTCAAAAAATAGATTGAATATTTAATTGTAAATCTTTTGATTATATTTGGCAAATTTCAATTTCAATGCACTATGTTTATTATTAAAAACAAATATTTCCAATAAAAGAATTTTTTAATATATTTTTATATTTATAAAAGAGGTATGAAAGTTATCATTTTTTAAGCAAAATAAATTTTAATATTAATCCTTTTATTTTAATAAAAAATAATTCTAAAATTAATTGCAAAAATGTATGTGGTGGTGAGAAATATTTTTAATAAAATAGTTTTCAAGTTTTGAAATATATTTTGATATTTTATAAAGAAAATATGAAAGTAGTCACTTTTTAAGGAAAATAAATTTTAATATTAATCCTTCAATTTTAAATAAAAATTGAATTCTAAAATTAATTGAAGAAGTGTGTGTGCTAACATTAATTCTTTAATTTTCAATAAAAATTGAATTCAAAAATTAATTGTAAAAATGTATGTGGTAGTGATTGCATTAAAGTTTGTATTAAAACAAGTGTTAATAGTTTCCACTAAATTGCCCCTTATGAGGTAGAGAATCTTTTGGTTATAATTTATTTTCTTTCTTTATGAGAGTAGAAACCCATGTACTATGGGCCCACAATAGGGGTTAATGTAATATGAGTCATTCATTTGTCTCACCAATCCACAATAAAAATAGGAGTAGAGTTATTTCTATTAGAATTTGTATTAGGGTTACTAATAATACATTATTGTATTAAGAAGTGATTATATATTATATTAATATTAAATATTAATGTAATATCAATAATTTATTATATTAATGACTATTAATAATATTATAATAGCTATTAACAATGGTCATAATTAATATAGAGGTTTTAGTTATTATTAATATACCTATTTACTATATTATAAAAGGGGTACTTTAAGGTTATGTATGTATATTATATATACATACCTTATATACAATAATTATTAATTAATATTAATAATTAACCATGTCAATCTATTAACAATACATTAAGGTCAATGTGATGAACATAGTCGTGTCCTCACAATGTGACAAACATAGCCATGTCCTCCCAATGTGATGAACATAGCCTTATCATCCCTATGTGATGATCATAACCTCATTGTTGCAACGTGACACAAATATACTGACGTCATAATGTGAGAAACATTTCCAAATGTCACAATGTGTCAAATATAACCCTTTGTTTTAATATGATGTATGCAACCCAATATTTCAATGTGACAAACATAGCCCAACATTGCAATGAGATGACCATTTATCGTTATCGTAATGTGACAAAAATAACCCAGAGTGAGAATGTGACAAACCTATTCCAACTCCATAATGTGACAAGAAAAAACTCTAGCCTCATCGCCACAATGTGATGATCATAGACTCATCATCGCAATGTGACACAAATATACCAACGTCAAAATGTGAGAAACATTTCCAAATGTCACCTGGTGTCGCAATCTGATGAACAAAACCTAATCAACATTGTCATGCGATAGTGCCATAGTAAACCATGGGTAAACATGATCAACATGGTCCAACATAATCAACTCCACATTGTCTATTAAAGTCATCTATGGACATGGTCATGCATAGTCGATGATGGTCAACCATAGTCAACCATGGTGAAGGTGAACCATGACCAACTATACTAAACTTTGGTTCACGACAATCTCAACCATTTTTAAACTTAGTCAACCATGGAAAACAATAGACAAGTATGGGAAAACCATATTCAAGTTTATTTGCTATTAATATCTTTAGAACAACTAAAAATCATCATCTATAAAGTTAAAGATGATTTGTGATCAATGTCCTTAGAACAAGTATGATTCTAAGTTTCCTTCTATGTAATACATCACATCACATTGGAAAAAACTTCCTTTTCAAAACATGTCAAACATAAACCAACCTTGTCATGTGAAAAACATAACTCAACGTTGTCATTTGAGGAACAAAACTAGATGTTGCAACATTAGGAACATAGTAATGTTGCAATTTGACAAGCATGGTAGCATCACAATCTGGCAAACGTAGTAACATCACAATGTCACAAACAAAAACCTTGTGTCGCAATGTGACGAACATAGCCCAGTTGTCGCAATGTGACAAACATAGCCATATTGTCGCAATGTAATGAGCATAGTAGTGTCACATTTTGACAAACATAGTAACGTCGCAATGTGACAAACATAGCCTCATTATTGCAATGTGATGAACATAACCTCCTCGCCGCAATGTGTGGTTTACTCAAATGTTTCAAAGTGAGGAACACAATAATTTTTAAATTTGAGGAACATAGTAGCATCATAATCTCACAATCATAGTAACAATGCAATGTGAATAACATAGCCTTGTCATTGAAATGCATTGAACATAGCCCAGACGTTGCAATGTGACCAACATAGTCATATTGTCATAATGTGTCGAACATAGTAGAGCCACATTCTGACAAACAAAGTAACGTCGCACTATGATGAACATAGTCATGTTGTCACAATGTGACGAACATCTCCCCGTCCTCCCAATGTGACGAACATAGCCTCGTCATCCCTATGTGATGAACATAGCCTCATTGTTGTAATGTGACACAAATATACTGACATCATAATGTGAGAAACCTTTCCAAATGTCGCATTGTGTTGAATATAACCCTTTGTTGTAATGTGATGTATGCAACCCAGTATTACAATGTGACAAACATAACTCAACATTGCAATGAGATAACCATGTCTCGATGTCATAATGTGACAAAAATAACCCATTGTCAGAATGTGGTAAACTTATTCCAATGCCATAATGTGACAAGAAAAAACCCTACATTGCAATGTGATGAACAAAACCTTACGATGCCATGTGATGAATAAACCTTGTGTCGCAATCTGACCAACAAAACTTGATCAACATTAAAATGTGATAGTTCCATAGTAAACCTGGGTAAACATAATCAACATGGTCCAGCATAATCAACTCCACATGGTCTATGAAGGTCATCCATGGGCATGGTCACCCATAGTCAATCTTGGTCAACCATAGTCAACCATGGTGAAGGTCAACTATGACCAACCATACTAAACTTTGGTCCACATCAATCTCAACCATAGTCAACCATAGAAAACCATAGTCAACTATGGGCAAGTTAAACTATATTAAACCATACTCTTGATCATGGTTAACAATAGTCAACAATAGTTAATGCAATGATCAACCTTAGTCATAGTTATGGTAAAACATGGTGAATGTCATCTCTAGTCATGCTCAAGCATGGTCATCTATGGAATACAATTATCCAACATGGTTAACCATTATCAGCCATGGTCAACCACAGTCAACCATGGTCATGGTCAACCAAGGTCAATCATATTGAAGGTCTACTAAAGTTAACCATGGTTTTGGTCAACCACCTTTAACCATGATCATGGTAATCCAAGGTCAACCACAATTAACCATTGTCATGTTCAACCATATTTATCCATGGTCATGGTTAAGAAAGGTCATAGTCAACCATAATTAACCATGTCAACCATAGTGAACCTTTCCTTCCCAAAGTCATCCAAGGTCTACCAAAGTTAATGAGGGTCATGGTCATTTTCATGGACAACCTTGGTGATGATCAACCATAAGAAACCATGGTCATGGTCAACCATTAGTGTATTATTAATTAATTACTTTATTAGTGTATTGATTAGTGTATTACTATTAATGAAATGATGTATATAAATTAATGTATATAAAAATAATACTTAGTGTATTATTTTTTTATGCATCATTAGTGTAATAATGTATTAAATTAATGTATTACTTTATTTGTTTATTAAAACCCAACAATGTATTAATTAATACTTTAGCAATGTATTAGTCAATAATGTGTTTAATGTATCAATTAATTAATAAATTACATTATTAATGTAATAATATTTTGATAGGTTACATTATATATTAATGTATTAATATTTTAATAATTTTTTACTAAATACATTAAGCTCAATGTATTATTTTATTTTATTTTAAGTAAAAAAGGGTGTTGCCTCCTATATTATATGAACAAAAATATACAACGATGCTATAGCCACCAAGTGTGCCGCCATTTGACCGGAAACTAGCACAACTTGGGGCGCATATGTTTCTTCTGGATGGAAAAAAAAAAAGAGATTGTTCTGCCATCTGTCCTGCCTAAAGGAAACCAGGGAAGATGGCCATGTATCGGCTTAAGACTATTATAGAGAGCTTTTTTATAAGTCTAAATTGTAAAAACCATAGCAAAAGGGAGCCCCAACATTGCTGGAAGTAAATAAGAAAAAAAACCTGAAAATGCTAAATCAAATACCCGGTGGCTTGTCATCCTCGTTTCCATGCCACGCTTCTCTGGCCTGCATTACAAATGGATGGGCATACGTTGGGAATTTTTTATTCGCCGGGGCATTAGATTACGTGTCAAAAAGAATATCCAACCGATGTCCCATTAGGAGGACCCTATGCTCATGGTCAACCATCTTTCCTTGTAGTTCGAACACTAAATTTAGGTGTGCCTCTTGGAGGAAGGGTGGCGGGGCATGATTATATCCATGCATGGCTCGGGTGGGAGGTGGCACTAGGGTTTCGTCACCCTCTCCTAGAGTGGCCTTCATCCCCATTGTCGTTGCCTCGCTTGGAGTAACCACCTCTGTACCTGTGTTGCCCATGCCCTTGTCCATGGCTGCTATGTCTTCATGGTGCTTAATTTCCACGCTGGTTCCCTACAAAACCAAATCTGTGTAAGGCACTTCCTCGATATATCAAGTTGGGAATTCCTCACAGAGTACCCCCCTCATGCTGCTTCTTGCTTGAGTTTTAAGGGTATTCAGAGTGTTTTCCATGTAAGGCACTTCCTCAACATAACAGGTTAGGATTTCATTACAGATCCCTCCCATCATGTTGCTCCTTTCTTGAGTTTCAAGGGCATTCGGAGTATTTTCTTCCTGCATAGTGCTTGTGGGCTTCCAATTACCCAGTTCAGAGAGTGGGAATTTCTCTGGAGGGGTCTAAGCACCCTTCTTCGGCGCAAACTCTTCTGCATAAGCCTGGGGTGAGATATCGGTCGCCTTTACTCTCTAATGCACAATGGAGCTGGCCAGTGAGAGCGCTTTTTCCAATTGTTGCCTCCGTTGTTGCTGAGCAACGTGGGTATACCAAGCCGACCCACGTCGAGGTTTACCTCGCTCCCTAGGCATCGTATTGAAGGAGGGGATATCAAATGCACTAGATCTCACAAATGGTGTGAAGATGCAGAGAAAAAGGCACGAGAGCTCGCAAAAGGCGAAAATATGCAGAGAAAGAATGAGTTGAATGTGACCTTGCCTCCTCGCTTTCACTGGATTGTGGGATGGTGGAAATTTTCCATAGTAAATGCTTGCAGAGCCAACCCTTTCCCGTGAGGGAGGGGCCACTTATCAGGAGGTCGGCGGTAATGTCCTGCTCCCATCATTAATGTTGAGTAGATGGGGAGTGGCCTACCCCATTTAATATGAGGCTGGGAATTATGCCAGGTGGCGATGCTTTGCATTGTGTGAGCCCATCTAGGGCAAGCTCAATGTATATTGTTTTATTAATGTATTAGTAATTTAATTTATACATTATGAATAATGCATTCATTAATTAATACATTAAAATATACATTAATACATGAGTATATTAATACTTTATTAATGTTTTAATGTATAAATACTTTAGTAATGTTTTTATTAATGTATTTAATATATGAAATGTATTTTTTTTTATGCATTATTAGTGTAATAATGTATTAAATTAATGTATTACTTTATTTGTGTATTAAAACCTTAGAAATGTATTAATTAATACTTTAGAAATGTATTTAATGTATCAATTAATTAATAAGTTACATTATTAATGTATTAATACTTTGATATGTTACATTATACATGAATGTATTAATATTTTAATAATGTTTCACTAAATACATTAACGTCAATGGTCAATGCATTACTSCTTTATTAATGTATTATTAATGTAATACCTTACTAATGTATTATACATTAAAATATTAATGTATTAGTACTTTAGTTTATACATTATATTATAGTAATGTAGTATTGTATTACTAAATACATTCACCTGAATGTATTATTATTTTATTAGTATATTTATACTTTATTACTGTATTAAATTTATTAGTGTATCGGTATTTTAACAATGTATCAGTGTATTACTCAATGTAATATGTTACACTGTTAATGTATCAATCAATCAATTACTCTGTTACATTACACTTTAATGTAAATTAATATTTTCATTTATAGATTAAATTAATAGATAATTAATTTATATACATTAATTCATTAATATTAATGTCTTACATTAATTCATTAATACACAATTAATTAATATATTAATGGTCATTCCCAATGCATGTCAACCATCAACTAGCAACAACCACTTTATAAAAGTGGTTGATATACGCAGATCGACGCCATTAATTTGAAAAGGTGAAAAATGATGTTGATGAGCATATATCAACCACTTTTATAAAGTGGTTGTTGCTAGTATTATTAAAACCAACACTAAAATTGTCAAAAAGAATTTAGTTTTGAAATTCTTACCAACCATCTTATCAAATCACTTTGGATTCCCTTCTCCTTTCCGTCGCTTCGCTTCAGTTGCGAGAGAGAAAGGTGGCAACACACACACAATGGAGATCTGTGCCATATTCAGATCCATTCAAATGAAAATCCCTTGCCGCTCTTAGACTAAAGCGTTGTTAAAGAAATCACGATGACCATCAATGACAAAAGAATACGTCCAACAAATTCATAATACTAAAACCAGATAAGATTGTGTATCTTATTAATATAATGGTTTGGTCTCTTGTTTCCATAAAAATATTGTGCATATCTTAAAATTAATTTGTAATTATCCCAACTAATTTTAAAAACATATAAATAGAATTGCCTCTACGTCCTTACACTCATCTTTGTAATGTCACAACCAATTGCAAAATATATCAATAGAAGCTCATGCCATATTTTGATTAGATACTTCCATAGGTCATCTTTGTAATGTCACAACCAATTGCACAATATATCAATATATATCAATAGAATCTCATGCCATATTTTGATTATAGGTCAGCTTTGTAATGTCACAACCAATTGCACAATATATCAATAGAAGATCATGCCATATTTTGATTAGATACTTCCATAGATCAACTTTGTAAGGTCACAACCAATTGAAAAATATATCAATAGAATCTCATGCCATATTTTGATTAGATACTTTCATAGATCAGCTTTGTAATGTCACAACCAATTGTGAAACATATCAATAGAATCTCATGCCATATGTTGATTAGATACTTCCATAGAACAGCTTTGTAATGTCACAAACAATTGCAAAATATATCAATAGAAGCTCATGTCATATTTTGATTAGATACTTCCATAGATCAGCTTTGTAATGTCACAACCAATTGCAAAATATATCAATAGAAGCTCATGCCATATTTTGATTAGATACTTCCATATATCACCTTCGTAATGTCACAACCAATCGAAAAATATATCAATAGAAGCTCATGCCATATTTTGATTAGATACTTCCATAGATCAGCTTTGTAATGTCACAGCCAATTGCAAAATATATCAATAGAAGCTCATGTCATATTTTGATTAGATACTTCCATAGATCAGCTTTGTAATGTCGCAACCAATTGCAAAATATATCAATAGAAGCTCATGCCATATTTTGATTAGATACTTTCATAGATCAGCTTTGTAATGTCACAACCAATTGCAAAATATATCAATAGAAGCGCATGCCATATTTTGATTAGATACTTCCATAGATCGTGGATTCATGAAGGCGATACCCTAAGTTTTAATTAAGATATTAGGAGTTGGTTATTTAGAAGACTTCTACCTTAAATTAAATTTTTTCAGATTAGTTTTAAAATGAATTTGATGTCTTCAGGGTGAAGAATAGTTGGTGATGTAATATATTGTTAAGGGTCATTATGTGAAGTCACTAGTTCAAAACCACAAATGAGTAAGTGTTAAACTAGTTGTTAATTCTACTAATAAAAAAAATGAATAGGATAAATTATTTTATAAATTTTGTTTTGGTTTCAATGAAAATTTTATTGTTTTTTGAAGATATAAATATAAAAGAATGAAGTATATACATCTTCATAAACTTAATAATTAAAAGAGTTTTTGAAAAACTTGGATACTACTAATAAAGAAATATCATATATCAATTTTGATATCTATAATTAAAATTAGATTATTATTATTAACATTATTATTTTTTCCCATTAAAAAACAACTTTTTTAAACATATATAATATTAAAACCACTTTGAAATAGTCTCTTTCTGTATCTTATATTAATATGGGATATTCCTTCGCTCCTCACGGGTAGGCATTTAAAACTCTAGCACAAGATTCTTTATAACGTTAATGCAGATGGAAATAACTTTGCACAAGACAAAAATAAAACACCTTCCCCCTCCTCAATCAATAAAGAGATCTTTCTGAATTTAAAATTTGAATTCCGTGAACTCTGGTTCACATAGGATCCCCTCCCACGGTAAGAAAGTTTCCATAGTTAATTTACCTAAGAAAGTTTTCTTAGTTAATCTACCTTTGAGTTGCATTATTATCTTCATTATTATATCCATGAATGATAAGAATTGTTATATATATATTATTATCATAAAAACTTAAGCTTAGGCAACATTATTGATTGATGTTTTTATGGAATATTGTCCTTGTACATATTGAATATGTGAAATGTTTGTTGGAAAATTCTTTCAAACCTCTCTTGAATTTTGACATTTTCCTCTCCTTAAAAAATAACTTATAATATTTTATTTCTTTTCATTTCAAGTTCACATAAATTAATAAGATAATAAGCATAACTTTTATGTTAAAACTACTCTTGAATTTTGACATTTTCCTTGCTTTAAAAATAATTTGTAATATTATAATATTTTATTTCTTTTCATTTCTAGTTAACATAAATTAATAAACTAATATGACTTTTTATGTTAAAACCACTCTTGAATTTTGACATTTTTCTTGCTTTAAAAAGAATTTGTAATATTATAATATTTTATTTATTTTCATTTTTAATTAACATAAATTAATAAACTAATAAGCTAAAATTTTTATGTTAAAAAAATTATAATTATTATTATTTTTTTAAATAAGAAATTAATTATTATTTTTTTAATTCCAAATTGAACATGCTAATGTTTATATGAAAATTATTTCAAATCACTATCGAATTTCAACATCCACTTTTATCTTCAGACAAAAATTATAATACAAGATAATATTTATATGAAAATTATTTCAAATCATTATAAAATTTGAATATTCACCCTTATTTTCAAACAAAAATTATAATACATAGTAATATTTATATGAAAATTAGTTCAAACCACTATGTATACCTTTTCCAAGACTTTTGATGATCCATATCTCTTTACCTCCCAGAATATGGCTTTTCATCCTCATGATCACGACATGGTGTGTTGCTCCTCACTTCAACTGATTTTATCCACAAAGCTTCGATCAATGAAAAAATCAAACCAGGTGTCAAGCATGACTGTTTTGCAACAACAATAACATAAAATTTTATTTCATTTCAAAATTTTGTATGAGGGTTTTTCTCAGATTTCAAATTTTAAATAAATAAATTAAAATAAATGTGTGGAGTGATATTAGGATAGTTAGTTGATACATTAAGTGATAATTAATTAAGATTTCAATGAACAAAGAGGGAGAAATTTTGAAGTCAGAAGGAAGATTTCTCTTTCCCAAACACTCTTAAAGTTCTTTCCAAATTAGAGATCATCCCGAGATCAGGATATTAAAAATACTTTGGTATTTCTATTCAAAGATCCTTTATTCTATCTATCTTTCTCTTGAAATTTTTTTTGGTTTGAATTGGAGTTTGTTATTCCTAGCAAATTTTAGTTTAAATCTTGAAAAACATTGTTGTTAGCTTTTGTATTGAGTTGGAAAGGATGGTTAACATTTGCATTCTTGCTTAGTGTTGCTGAATATTTTTCCTTTCAATTATTATTAATGCTCTGATTGCTTATATCAAGTTTAAGAGTTGTTTCATGGAAAATTATTTTTATTATTTCATGTAAATAACTATACATTTTTGGAACAATGATAAAGTTAAGAGTTTTATTTCTTTAATATTTTTCATTTATCTTTGATATATGCTTGACATATGGTAGTTATCTAAGATTTGTTTAACAATTGTTCAATTTTTTGAAAGGTTATTGATAAATTGATGAAATTTGATAACCCATTTGCATAAGCTTATGTCATTATTTTTGGTTATCATTAAAGTGTAGATGTTAATTACCTATATTTATTCTTAGAAAAAAATTATTAGTATATCTTAATTATTCTTAAAGTAAATAATTTTGTTGGGCGTAGACCTAACATGAAAAAAAGACCCATTTTTGGGAGATAAGGCCAATTTTGGAGAATGGCAGCTGGCAGGAAAAACAACACATGTGAGGGAAACCCACATGCAAAGGAGGAAAGCGTGCAAGGTGTGCATGCACGAAAACCTAACCACATTAGGGTTAGAGTTTTTGTAAGATATTGTAATCGCTGATAAGCTGAAAATTAGTATAAATAAGAACCTAGGAGGTCTAGGTTGGGGTTCCTAAGTTTTGTTCTATTCGGTTAAGGAAACTACTGTAAGACCTCATACTATTTTTAAGTTGTTGAGTTGTAGGAGAGTCAAGTAGCTATATCTTGAGGGTTATGTTATCACCCCATAAATTATGGGAATCAACTGATGACTTGGATATTATGGATATTATCTGTATCTAGTGTCTTTATTGACAAATGATTTTTCATTCTGCAAATAATTGAAAAAAGAAAAAGAAAAAGAAATGAAAAAAGAAAAGGAAAAAGAAAAAGAAAAGAGGGAATAAAAGAATTAAAAAAAAAGCCCCATGCAATAACAATGACTTGGCCATACCTTTCAAGCATGGCCAAGTTATTTTAAATTTAATGTTGCTAGGTTAGTGAATAAATTTGACTAGACTGTCTAATCCTGGTCAGATAGCCCTTAGATTAGGTTAGTGAATAAATTTGACCAAACTGTCTAATCCTGGCCAGATAGCCCTTAGGTAGAGTAATTCCTTAACCCAATAGTTTAATCTGGGTTAATAGTCCTAGGAAGATAGGTTAGCATGTAGGTTAGTTGCTTCATTTGTTTCACCACTCCATTTGTTTCACCACCCATGTAACCAGATTGCTGAAAATGCTACACCATGTCCCCTTTGCCTAAGAAAAGTTTAGTTGATGTCCCCTTGGTGGTGTCTATGTGAAAAATTGGGAAAAACCCATAAAATGCTTTATTTCCTAAGTTTTTCCCTCAAATACTTTTTTCTCCGCTCTCAGTTTATGTTTCCTGCACATCTCAACGGTTTGGATCCATGCGCCAAGATCTACGGTGCACAACGCATTCCGGACCCCTCGACCATTCTAATTTTAACCGAGGGGGGGTTCGGAATCGTTAATAACATGGGTGCTCATCTGGACAGCTCAGGGCGGAGCGCTTAAATCTACGATCCACATTGGATTCCGGACCCCCCCCGTCCGTTCTGCCTTTAATAGATGGGGGGGTCCAGAATGAGTATTAAAGAGTGTGCTCAGATCTGCGGCTAGGAAACAAACGCGCAGATCTATGGCTTACAATGAATTTCGGACCCCCCCCCAGCATTCAGTCTTTAACCAACCGGGGGGGGGTTCGGAATGAATATTCCTTTTAGCGGGCCCCTTATTACATGTGGCTTTGTCCTATTGGTCCAGAAGTCCTTTTCCCCACATGCTATCTAACATCCCGTCACTCATGGACGTCATCATCCACTGAATCCACTTGTTCCACTTGTTCCCGGGGTCGTGTTGCATCCCATAACTGTTGTCAGTCCCTGTTGTCAGTACCTAACCCTCTTCACTCATGAACAACCCCTTTTGGTGACTTTTACCTCCAATCACCGACCTCCACATCACCCGTCCGTATGATTTAGCCACGGTCATCTGCCATTTTATCCCAAGTGGCCCGTTGTCCATTTATTACAGGATAACATACCCGTTATCCTGCTGACCTGTCTCCCGCGCCCAACCGACCCCAATTTTTGAATAAAACTTTCATTTTCCCTTTTCATTCATTATACATCCTTCGCGCCAGAAAACTTACCTCTTATTTTGCCATTGCATCCTCGTCGCCTTCACCCACAGTCAGTCGATCCCACTAACATGTTGTTTATTGCAGGTATTGTTGCAGAAATGGCTCCAAAGCCAAGGCTAGTGGAAGGAGAAGAGAATCCTTTTCTTCCTCCTCCTGTTGACCTGGAAAAAATCCCATTGGTGGATAAAGATAGATTGATCGCAGATACCATTTGCGATTTTGACTTTTCGGATCTTCAGTCATGGCTCCGGGAGGTGTTCCTAGACCAGAGCGACGAAATTGGACTCTGGGAGTCCAACTTGCGCCTGTATCTATTTCCCCAGATTCATCATTTCCCCGAATTTGCCCTCAAATGCCAACCCCATTACATCCCCGACCAGAAGGCCATCGTCTCTTCATCTGGAGACGTCCTCTTCTTCATCACTCTCGAAGACATTGAGCAGATGATGAAAATTCCCCATGTTGAATCTGCATCCCCATTCAATTTAGAAATCCTCACTGAGTTATATCAGAAAATGACCTTTCCTCAGAGAGCTCAGATATTCAAGCTTTTTTTCCCCACTTCCGCTCAACTCCCTTCCACCAACCCCCCTTACCCTTCTTCCATGTTCTCCACCAAAGGAAATCAAATCATTTCTTCCCTTTGTGCCCTGCTTGGTTACTATTCTGACCAATGGGTAGATGAACCCATCTTGTGTTTTCTGTCCATTTTCTCAAACGATGAAAAGCCCACAACACAGTTCGACTACAGCACCTTCTTGGTTGGTAATATTCACGAAAAATTCGTGAATTTTGCCACAGAGGGCATGTTCAAATATTCTTCCATACTGGCGTACATGTTCATTTACTTTCAAGCCGACAAATTCAGTTTCTCCATGCAGAAGATGAACGCAGACGGAAGGCCCTAGCCAGTCACAGCATGGACTTCTCTTCTGAAGCGTAACTCTGCTGAATACTACTTCAAAGCTTTCATTGATCAGTTTTACCACCCAGTGGTAATCATGTTGAGTGGTAGGCCTGATCCACGAATAAACAATGAAGTCCAGAGAATCCTGCATCTCTAGGACAACGCAAAGACAGGAGACTAGTACTTATATCAGAACCACACCGAAATCAAAGTTTTCGGGTGCGAATTGGTGCCTTACAAACTACCTCAATATGTGCCGGAAAGAATTTTGCATTAGAATATATTAGACAAATAATTAATTCAGATGACATTCATTTTGTTTCCCTGAAGAAGAAGCAACAATTGAGAATCAAGGGGCACATTGGTTCTTTCATCTGCAAAAGTCGAGGCACAGGGGAAGAAGCGGATAGAATGTTGAAGGAGATGAAGTTCTTTACAAGTTTCACATGGCACTACCATCCATGCGGGATCATTTCATAAATGAGAGTGAAAAATAAGAATATCCCGTATGTACATGAGTCTAAGCCCGAGATAGAAAAGTTTGCAAATCAGACAGTATGGGTGCCTGACACCATAGTCGAGATGGAGCAGCAAGTTGAAGTGGAACAGCAGGTTCCCTCGACGAGTGTGCCACCCAACACCACACCTTAGGTTCCTAAGGAAAAAAGGCCTCGACAAGAGTCATCTCCATGTGTAATAGAGGTGTCATCAGAGGAGTTCCAGATGCACACCAAGAGGCCAAAGACAGTTTCAACGCCTGGCACGACAGTAGAACAAGAAGTCTCACCCACCACAGTAACTACCACAGGGGTCAAACCAGCCATTCTACCTTTCGGTTTGAGCCAGCATAAGGCAATCACAACATCAATACCGAAGAAATCCACAAATTCTCCCCTGGATACTCAGGCAAGCAAAACTGGGCCCAAGTTGGGCATTTTCGAAAAATATGAATTGATCAAGAAGAAGAGCTAGACCCTCACTAGCAGTACTTACGCCCATTTTCGGAAGCAGTCATCCACAGCTCAGCATAGACTTCTTTAGGAATTTGACACAGAAAAGGGTAGGATGCACATGGCTTACCTCCAAGCACAGGTACCGGATCCCAAGGTGATCTCAGATTACAAAAGCACCACCTTCGAATTCCAGGTGAAGGACGTGCATCCAGCAGATCAGATGGATCTGCACAAACAAACAGGGGAGATGGTTTTTCACACATTGGCACATGCTTCAACTTCTGCAGCAAAATTTCAGATATCATTGAACAACGCTCAGACACAACTCAAGCTGGAGAAAATATCATCTTTCGCGAAAGACAACAGAATCAAGACGTTGGAGGAGTTGGTCCTCAAGATCGGTTATGACCCTGCGAATGTCAAGGCTGCAGAAGAGATGATTAAAAAGAAAAATGCTGACATCACATCCTTAAGAAAATAGCTGAATCTCCCGCCCACAGAGGACTCACAGGCAAAGGAGATAGCAGAGAAGGAAGGTGAGAAGGATGAGATGCTAAAGTTACTCATGGAGAAAAATGCTCAGCTCAAAGAGATGGAGGCTGAGATGGAAAGACTACCAAAGGAGAAAGAGCAGATGAAGCCAATGGAAGGCATTCCATTGAGTGCTATCCCAATTGCAGGATTGAGCATAGCAACAGTGTCATCTATACCAGCTGCAACACCAGTGTCACGACCAGAAGGAACAACAGACCTTGCCAATTCCATGGAGAGGATGAACCTACAAGAGACAGAAATCAGCAGGATTAAGAAGGAAGTGGAGAACCTCCAAGAGGTCAAGACTTCCTTCCAGACAAGCCTATCCAAAGAAAAGAAGGTAAATGAGCATATCAGGAAGGAGTTACAACAGCTCCAAAAGAAAACAATGGCAGGGAGGACTTTGGATGAGGTCAAAGAGATTGTATGGACATACATCACCAAGTCCATAAATGAAATCTGGCCAATGATTCAAATCATGTTTGAAGAAAATGAGTTTCTCCAGAGGAGAAAACAGGCTGTTGAGAAAATCAGAGTGGAACTGGGAGACATGCCAGCACAAGCAAATGAGATCATCAGGTTCCTGAATTCCAAGACCAGAGAGGAACTAGAAGAACTAAAGTTCGAGGACAGAACAAAGACTATACTTGAAGTAAAAAGGGTTTTAACCAAGAGAAGTCTAATGCTTCATCTTGAGGAAAAGGTTCATGCCATGGATCAAGGAGTACAAAATTTTTTCAATAAGATTGATGCTCTCCAAAAGAAAGGCCTACCTGGTATGAAGGTCATTAATGACAAACTAATGACACTACATGATTACAAGAAGAGATTGGATAAAGTGTCTAAGGACACTTCCAAGTTTGCAGGAATACAAGGGAGAATCACAGGCAAAGCGTTCATGGATGCCCTGCAGTTGGATATCAGTATCCAACACGAGATTCGATACATATTCCTCATTAAGCCTACATTTGCTAAGTATACAGACATGGATGAAGTGTATTGGACATTACTTAAAGTCACAGTGCCTAGTCATCTCAGATGGGAAGAACTTTGTGATCTACTAGATTAGCAGATGAGTTGTCACCATCCAGTCACCTGTCCAGTCAGAAGAGGTTGCGAAGGCACCTCACCAACGGCCTACCCCAGAAATTCCGCATGCAGTTGTACTGAGTCATCAAACAGTTTTTGATTAGTTAAAGTAGTTAGACTAAAAATAGAATGAGCACGTCCTGATCAGTTATGAAAGGAACGTTTGTAATTTGAATTATAAATACTTCAACTTTCGAAGTATTGGGGGTTGTTGATTCGCACACCCTATCGCTATCAAACTGTAATATTTTTGAAGAGATCTGCCATTAATAAAGAGGAGGCACTTTTACAGGATTCTTGTGTGTGTTCACCGGTTATGTTAATTTTCTAAGTTGAATGTTTTTCTTTCTCTGTAATCATTTTTTTTTCTAGAACTAATCTTTAAGAATAACGTAATGTTGCAGGATTTATCTTTGATACCCTGTTTCCGATTCTAAAGATTTTAATGTTTATGTTCTGATATCTTCGATTAATAAATTCTTAACTGCTTGTTAGTCAAAGTTATTTTTCTTATCTTTTCTTCTGTCCATCATTTAAATTACTAAAAGATCTAGTTGAGTACATTATCTCGCCCTGTGAAATTCTTCTTTGGCGTTTCTGGTTGTATCTCATAGTTGATTAAATATAGGCCCATAGCCCAATGGATGTGTAGACTGTCTCAACCAATTTATAAACCCTTTTACAACAAAACATACTTGTTCCTTTACCTAGCCTAATATCTAAATTAAAAACAAAGCAAAATCATATAGAGAGACCCCTCTCTGAAGCTGGAAGGGCTAGATCCTAGCTTTAAAAGTGGTTGGATAAAGTTACCTTTGTGGATTTCTTCTCTTTCAACCTCTAGGAAATTTACAGAGTGCTAACATAATGGCGACCATACTGGGGAAGAACTAAAATTTGTCAATTTCGCATTTTCTTTCCCCTAAAAGAACGTTTGATTCTGAGAAGAAAGTAATGTTAGAGGTTGATCAAACTTTGTACATATCATTTTCATACTCACAAAATTAAAAAAAAAAAAGGTATATATATAAAAACCAAAAATAGTTCTGGCTTCCAAGAAAATTCACACTCGATCTCATCCCGACCCAGAACTCTCAATAGTGATATATAACCCCGAACATTTTCTTAGGCGAAAGGCCTCGGTTGCCGGCTCAGGGAGTCATACTTCCCTTCATAAGTCTCCTTCCTTTTCAGGAGAACCAGATATCTTTCAAAACCTAGAGCTTGATACATTTACACCTCGAAGCCTGGTTAGGACATGGTCTGAAACTTTTGTGTCTAGACTCATCTTTGACCCAACTGTGTTGCAACCCCAAACCCCCAAAGTCTTGTCTCCCACGACTAAACTACACATCACTACCTCAGTGCCGCTCAGTCCCTTCTCTTCATCGCCTTAATTCGCTACCTCTCCGATCATCCAGGTTGTCGTCCCACCTCCTCCACCCATCATGGCAGCGCGATATGCTCCTTTGGTATTGGCTGCGCCTCTACATGCCATGCCCCAAGACTACCAAACATGACTTCCATAGTATGATGCAACCGGAGCTTTAAATGCACAACAACATGTGGATAAAATGAACGACTACTTTGATTTGCAAGAAGTTGATGAAGTTGACATTCAAATGAGACTGTTCGCCCAGAGTCTGACAGGAGACGTCAAGAAATGGTTCAAAGCTTTACCCGCTGCCTCAATCCTTGACCTTGTTGCGTTCCATAGAAGTTTTCTTGACAGATGGGAGGTAAAGAAAATCCCTCTCCAGATACTGTCAGAATACGAGACTATAAGAAGAAATCAAGGTGAGTCGGTACAAGATTACTGCACCCGTTTTAATAATTTGTACAATGCTATTCCGACTGAAATTAAACCTCCACAGGGGCTGGTGTTGATAAAATTCCCTCATGGATTTGATGTAGATATGTCATACCAATTAAGAGAAATAAAATATACCACCTTGGCAGATATGAAGAAAAGTGCTATAAGTGTGGAGGCCAGTCTGTTGGCGAAACGGGCCTGTCAAAGGTCGGAAAGGAGAGTCATGATCAAAGAAGAACCTTCCACGTCAACCACTGATTCCAAATTAGATTCTGTGGTCAGAACATTGGAATTATTGATAGAAAGAAAGAGTATTTCAGACAAAAATCCTCCGAGAGACAACACACCTTCTCCTCAGATTCAAAACCCCAATTTTAGAAGAAACCCTCCTCAAATCAGACAGAGAGATCCAAGAGATCAAAGAGATCAAAGAGATCAAAGGGATCAGAGAGGTCCTGATCAGCCGATCAGGCCTCCTCTACAAGAAAACAACGCTGATGAAGGGGGTAAAATGATTGAAGAGCTAGAAGACACACACATCAACCTCATGGGCATTCATGATAATGAGGCCATTTTCCTCACCCAAGAAGAGCAAGAACTCTTTCTGCTAAATCAAACAAAGGTAAGTGAGGAAGCCGAAGATGCAGAACAACAGGCCTTTGAAAACGCTATTTTGAAGGTGCACCGTCAATACAATCTGCAAAGTAAGAAGACAGAAGGAAATTCCTCGAAAAAGACGACCGAAACACAGAAGGTAGTTGAGACCGAGAAAACCCTTGAGCCAATTATTGCTGAGAAAACTCCTAAGAAGACTACTGCTAAAAAGTCTTCTGAGAAGAGTAAAGTCGACACCCCTGTGAAGAAAAACATCACCATTCTGAACAGACCAACACATCCTGAAGTTTCAGCTATTAATCCACCCAGTATTTCTGAGCGGAAGAATTTGGTGGACCAACCCGAATCAATGAGTCAGGCCCGAGCTCCTGCACCTTTTAGGCTGGAGGGAGAATTGGCCAAAATAAAAATTCCTATCCCACTTACAAAGTTGATGACCAGAGGCGGTTATCATTCATAGGTAATAAAAGCATTGGCCATTGAACCTGACATAGGCACCAAGGCCTTGACTATTGGATCAATGAGTCATTCAAACACTGTGAACCTTACTGACGATCATCCCAAACTCCTTTTCGGACCTAAAGTTGATGGTCGAGACGATACCAGTGATGTAGCTCCCTTTTACATCAGTTTAAACATACACGACTTGATATTACATAACGTTATGCTGGACTCAGGTGCCTCACATAATCTGATGCCTAAGGTAGTAATGGAAAAACTGGGACTGGAGGTCACCAGACCATACAAGGATTTACACTCATTTGACTCAAGAAAAGTCAAATGTATTGGTTTGATCAAAGACCTATGCATCACCCTGGTTCAGATCCCTTCAAAAAGCATGGTAATGGACGTAGTGGTTGCAGACATCCTGCCTAAGTATGGAATGTTACTCTCCAGGTCTTGGGGAGCTAAGTTGAAAGGAACCCTGCAGATGGATATGTCTTATGCCACTATCCCAGTGTTTGGACAACAGAGGAGGTTATACAGAGAAACACTGATGAAGTACATGGTCAATAGTCAAAAAAAGCCACACAATTACCCCCTTTACTCGACACATTCAGATTTAGATTCATTCATCTTGTACAATGATGGTGATATGGAAGAGCAATATACTCAGCTGATGGAAGATGTATCTAGTCAAGATGAAGGTCCAGAAAGCGGTGAGGTAGAAAAGATGAAACATGTAATCAATGAAGAATTCCCCGCCGATTTCTGGAGTATGGATTTTGATGGAGCTGTGAGTAAAGAAGGAGCAGGAGCTGGAGTCTGGTTGCATAATCATCGAAAAAGGTATTCAGAAAATCATTCCTACAAATTAAATTTCCAGTGCACTAATAACTTTGCGGAGTATGAAGCTTTGATGCTCGGTCTGAAGCTGTTGAAAAAAGTTGGTGCTAAGCAAATAATGGTAAGGGGTGACTCTAAATTAATAATCAAGAAAATTAAAGGTGAGTATGCTGCTAAACACCCATGCCTTAGAGCCTACAGGAATGTTGTGCTTGATGTTTTGAAGTGTTTCAATGAGATTGACTTGCAGGTAATGCCGAGGGGACATAATATTCTGGCCGATAGATTGGCTATGTCAGTAGCCTCTTGTAAGATTCATTTCCGCCAAACTCGACCATACACTGTTGAAGTGAAATGCAGATCGACGGTTCCCGATAATATCAGGTACTGGAAAGTGTTTGGAAATGATGATCAGATAGAGGATTTTCTGCAATGCAAGAACAATTTTGAATGTACAAACATAGATTTAGAAAATGAAGACGAGAATGTAAATAATTCTGAGTTTGAAATAGATAGTGTGAATACTGTAGATTCAGGAGTAGATATAGTAGATTCAAGAGAGTTAGGGGATGACAAAATGGATGCCGATGTTTTACAGTTGAAAAGCAATGTTTTACCTAGAGGGCTTGTTCCTTTAGAAGATCTGTTTGACAATAACGATGTAGCTAAGAAACCAAAAATAGAAGTCCATGGACAAGAGGTAGAGGACTGTAATATAGGGACTGAAGAGAAGCCTAGGATGGTCAAATTGTCCAAATCATTACCGCCAGAAAAAAATCTTAAATACATTGAGCTATTCAAAGAATATTCAGACGTTTTTGCCTGGGGATATGAAGATTTGAAAGCCTATGATACCAGCATCATACAACACAGGATTCCCATAAAGGAAGACC
>JZKD02S1847398.1:421394-433160 GCA_000966675.3 Picea glauca
TCGCACACCCTATCACTATCAAACTGTAATATTTTTGAAGAGATCTGCCATTAATAAAGAGGAGGCACTTTTACAGGATTCTTGCGTGTGTTCACTGGTGATGTTAATTTTCTAATTTGAATGTTTTTCTTTCTCTGTAATCATTTTGTTTTCTAGAACTAATCTTGAAGAATAACGTAATGTTGCAGGATTTATCTTTGATACCCTGTTTCCAATTCTAAATATTTTAATGTTTATCTTCTGATATCTTCGATTAAGAAATTCTTAACTGCTTGTTAGTCGAAGTTATTTTTCTTATCTTTTCTTCTGTCCATCATTTAAATTACTAAAAGATCCAATTGAGTACATTATCTCGCCCTGTGAAAGTCTTCTTTGGCGTTTCTGGTTGTATCTCATAGTTGATTAAATACAGACCCCATAGCCCAATGGATGTGTAGACTGTCTCAACCAATTTATAAACCCTTTTACAACAAAACATACTTGTTCCTTTACCTAGCCTAATATCTAAATTAAAAACAAAGATAAATCATATAGAGAGATCCCTCTCTGAAGATGGAAGGGCTAGATACCATCTTTAAAAGTGGTTGGTTAAATTTACCTTTGTGGATTTCTTCTCTTTCAACCTCTAGGAAATTTACGGAGTGCTAACATAATGATGACCATACTGGGGAAGAACTAAAATTTGTCAATTTCGCGTTTTCTTTCCCCTAAAAGAACGTTTGATTCTGAGAAAAAAGTAATGTTAGAGGTTGATCAAACTTTGTATATATCATTTTCATACTCACAAAATAAAAATAAAAAAAGGTATATATATAAAAACCAAAAATTTCTCTGGCTTCCAAGAAAATTCACACTCGATCTCATCCCGACCCATGAACTCTCAATAGTGATAGATAACCCCGAACATTTTCTCAGGCAAAAGGCCTCAGTTGCCAGCTGAGGGAGTCATACTGCCCTGCATAAGTCTCCTTCCTTTCCAGGAGAACCAGATATCTTTCAAAACCTAGAGCTTGATTTCCACCTCGAAGCCTGGTTAGGACACGGTCTGAGACTTTTGTGTCTAGACTCATCTTTGACCCAACTGTGTTGCAACCCCGAACCCCCGAAGTCTTGTTTCCCATGACTAAACTACACATCACTACCTCAGTGCCGCTCAGTCCCTTCTCTTCATTTCCTTCAGTCGCTACCTCTCCGATCATCCAGGTTGTCGTCCCACCTCCTCCACCCATCATGGCAGCTCGATATGCTCCTTTGGTATTGGCTGAGCCTCTACATGCCATGCCCCAAGACTACCAAACATGACTTCCACAGTACGATGCAACCAGACCTTTAAACGCACAAAAACATGTGGATAAAATGAACGACTACTTTGATTTGCAAGAAGTTGACGAAGTTGACGTTCAAATGAGACTGTTCACCCAGAGTCTGACAGGAGACGTCAAGAAATGGTTTAAATATTTACCCACCGCCTCAATCCCTGACCTTGTTTCCTTCCATAGAATTTTTCTTGATAGATGGGAGGTAAAGAAAAACCCTCTCTAGATACTTTTAGAATACGATACTATAAGAAGAAATCAAGGTGAGTCAGTACAAGATTACTGCACCCGTTTTAATAATTTGTACAATGCTATTCCGGCTGAAATTAAACCTCCACAGGGGCTGGCGTTGATAAAATTCCCTGATGGATTTGATGCGGATATGTCATACCAATTAAGAGAAAGAAACTCTACCACCTTGGCAGATATGTAGAACAGTGCTATAAGTGTGGATGCCAATCTGTTGGCGAAACGGGCCCGTCAAAGGTCAGAAAGGAGAGTCATAATCAAAGAAGAACCTTCCACGTCAACCACTGATTCCAAATTGGATTCTGTGGTCAGAAAATTGGAATTATTGATAGAAAGAACGAGTATTTCAGAAAAAAATCCTCCGAGAGACAACACACCTGCTCCTCAGATTCGAAACCCCAATTTTAGAAGAAACCCTCCTCAAATCAGATAGAGAGATCCAAGAGATCAAAGAGATCAAAGACATCAAAGGGATCATAGAGGTCCTGATCAGCCGATCAGGCCTCCTCTACAAGAAAACTATGCTGATGAAGGGGGTGAAATGATTGAAGAGATAAAAGACACACACATCAACCTCATGGGCATTCATGACAATGAGGCCATTTTCCTCACCCAAGAAGAGCAGGAACTCTTTCTGCTAAATCAAACAAAGGTAAGTGAGGAAGTCGAAGATGCAGAACAACAGGCCTTTGAAAACTCTATTTTGGAGGTGCACCGTCAATACAATCTGCAGAGTAAGAAGACAGAAGGAAATTCCTCAAAAAAGACGACCGAAACACAGAAGGTAGCTGAGACTGAGAAAACACGTGAGCCAACTATTGCTGAGAAAACTCCTGAGAAGACTACTACTGAAAAGTCCTCTGAGAAGAGTAAAGCCGACACCCCTGTGAAGAAAAACATCACCATTCTGAACAGACCAGCACATCCCAAAGTTTCACCTATACATGACTTGATATTAAACATAACGCTATGCTGGACTCAGGTGCCTCACATAATCTGATGCCTAAGGCAGTAATGGAAAAACTAGGAATGGAGGTCACCAGACCATACAAGGATTTACACTCATTCGACTCAAGCAAAGTCAAATGTATTGGTTTGATCAAAGACCTATGCATCACCCTGGTTCAGATCCCTTCAAAAAGAATGGTAATGGATGTAGTGGTTGCAGACATCCCGCCTAAGTATGGAATGTTACTCTCCAGGTCTTGGGGAGCTATGTTGAAAGGAACCCTGCAGATGGATATGTCTTACGCCACTATCCCAGTGTTTTGACAACAGAGGAGGTTATACAGAGAAACACTGATGAAGTACATGGTCAATAGTCAAGAAAAGCCACACAATTACCCCCTTTACTCGCCACATTCAGATTTAGATTCGTTCATATTGTACAATGATGGTGATACGAAAGAGTAAGATACTCAGCTGATGGAAGACGTATCTAGTCAAGATGAAGGTCCAGAAAGCGGTGAGGTAGCAAAGATGAAAAATGTAATCACTGAAGAATTCCCCGCCGATTTCTGGAGTATGGATTTTGATGGATCTGTGAGTAAAGAAGGATCAGGAGCTAGAGTCTGGCTGCATAATCATTGAAACAGGTATTCATAAAATCATTCCTACAAATTAAATTTCCAGTGCACTAACAATGTTGCCGAGTATGAAGCTTTGATGCTCGGTCTGAAGCTGTTGAAAAAAGTTGGTGCTAAGCAAATAATGGTAAGGGGTGACTTTGAATTAATAATCAAGCAAATTAAAGGTGAGTATGCTGCTAAACACCCGTGCCTTAGAGCCTACAGGAATGTTGTGCATGATGCTTTGAAGGGTTTTAGTGAGATTGAATTGTAGGTAATGCCGAGGGGACGTAATATTCTGGCTGATGGATTGGCTACGTCAGCAGCCTCTTGTAAGATTCCTTTCCACAAAACTCACCCATACACTGTTGAAGTGAAATGCACACCGACGGTTCCCGATAATATCAAGTACTGCCAAGTGTTTGGAAATGATGATCAGATAGAGGATTTTTTGCAATGCAAGAACAATTTTGAATGTACAAACATAGATTTAGAAAATGAAGACGAGAATGTAAATAATTCTGAGTTTGAAATAGATAGTGTGAATACTATAGATTCAGGAGTAGATACAGTAGATTCAAGAGAGTTAGGGGATGAAAAAATGGATGCCGCTGTTTTACAATTGAGAAACAATGTTTTACCTAGAGGGCTTGTTCCTTTAGAAGATCTGTTTGACAATAACGATGTAGCTAAGAAACCAAAAATAGAAGCCCATGGACAAGAGGTAGAGGACTGTAATATAGGGACTGAAGAGAAGCTTAGGATGGTCAAACTGTCCAAATCATTACTCCCAGAACAAAATCTTAAATACATTGAGCTATTCAAAGAATATTCAGACGTTTTTTCCTGGGGCTATGAAGATTTGAAAGCCTATGATACCAGCATCATACAACACAGGATTCCCATAAAGGAAGACTAGAAACCGTTTAGGCAGAATCTTAGGAGAATAAATCCCAAGTTCCTTCCCCTGATAGAAAAAGAGATCAAGAAAATGTACGATGCCAAGATCATAGTCCCACTATGTTTCTCTAAGTGGGTCTCTAATTTAGTCCCTACACAGAAGAAAACTGGGGAAATCAGGCTCTGCATTGATTTCTGAAATCTGAACAAAGTTTCCCTGAAAGATAATAACCCATTACCGAAAATTGACCACCCCCTGCAAAGGGTGGTCGGGTCCAGTAGGATATCTCTGTTAGATGGTTTCTCAGGCTACAACCAGGTCCTCGTTCACCTGGATGATTAGGATAAAACCTCTTTTACCACACCATGAGGCACTTTCATGTACATGAAGATGCCTTTCGGTCTGATGAACGCGGGAGCCACGTTTCAGAGGGCAATGGATATCGCCTTCGTGGAAGAAGCAGGTAAGTTTATTGTCGTTTATTCAGATGATGTGACTGTGTTTTCCAAATCTGATGATGAACACATGCGACACCTCAGACGAGTTTTCGAGAAGTGTAGAAGGTTTGGGATTTCTTTAAATCCTAAGAAATGTCTTTTTAGGTTAGAAGAAGGCAAACTTCTGGGACATATCATCTCTAAAGATGGAATCAGAATTTACCCCAACAGAATAGAGGCCATACTGAAAGTAGAACACCCAAGAAACCTCAAAGAACTACAGTCTTTTATCGGACAAATTAACTTTCTATGAAGATCCATTCCCAATATGGCTGAACTGCTCAGAAACATAACAAACATGCTTAAAAAGGACATCAAAATAAAATGGGACTCTGAGTCTAGGAAATCCTTCGAACAAGTCGAACGAGCACTCACTGAGGCCCCAGTTCTGATCAGTCCTGATTTCACTAAAGATTTTTATCTTTTTTCTTTCGCCTCTGAACATACTATGGCAGGTGTATTACTGCAGAAGAACAGTGAAGGGTATGAACAACCCATAGCTTTCTTCAGCAAATCTTTAAGAGATTCTGCCCTGAACTACAATATTATGGAGAAGCAGACTTTTGCTTTGGTAAAAGCCATGAAGGACTTCAGGGCCTACATTCTCCATTCCCACACCATAGCTTATGTTCCGAATGCGGTAGTAAAATATATCTTGAGACAGGATAACCCTGATGGAAGAAGGGGAAAATGGTTTGCCGTTATTTTAGAATATGATATAGAGATTAAGCCCACAAAATTGATCAAAGGCCAAGGCCTTTCTAAACTGATGGCTGAATCTAACTTCCAGGCTCTTGACATTAATTTTCTAGATGTGGCAGATGAACAGGGCGATATGGCGACTCCAAACGTTAGAGAGGTATTTCTCAACTCTCCATGGTATGCAGACCTTATATTTGTCTTACAAAATTTACAAGCTCCCCTGGTTTAACTAAGACTAAAGCTAGATTTTTAAAGTTGAAGGCTTTGAAATTCTGTATTCTGGAAGGAAATTTGTATTGGAAATACCCTGCAGGTATTCTTTTAAATTGTTTACTGAAAGATGAAGCTGATAAAGTGTTTCAAGAGTTTCATGCAGGAGAATGTGGCGGTCATTTGAACTGGAAGGTTATAGCCAACAAAGTACTCAGAGCTGGTTTTTACTGGCCCACCCTATTTGCAGATGTACATCAGAAAGTAACAGCATGTCACCAATGTCAACTATTTGAAGGAAAAAGGAAGCTCCTTCCTCTACCTCTGAAACCAATCTCAGTTGAGGCCCCTTTCCAACAATGGGGGCTCAATTTCATTGAAGAGATACACCCACCTTATTCAGGCCAACACTGGTGGATTCTTACTACCACAGATTATTTCACCAAGTGGATCGAGGCGATACCGAGCAGGCAAGCCACTGACTCAGTAATTATAAACTTCCTTGAAAACAATATTTTATCTCATTTTGGTTGTCCTAGAAAGATCATTACTGACAATGCTGCCTTTCGGTCAAAGAAACTCATAGATTTCTGCAACCGGTACCACATTGGCTTGGGACATTCCACGGCCTACTACCCTCAAAGGAATGGGTTGGCGGAGTCTTCAAACAAAACTTTGGTAAATATCATCAAGAAAACATTGCAGGAAAATAAAAAATCATGGCACGACAAATTCGTATTTTCTTTATGGGCAGATAGATTGACCACCAAAATTTCAATTGGTATGTCACCTTACCAGCTGGTCGTCCTCTGAGAAGAGTAAAGCCAACACCCCTGTGAAGAAAAACATCACCATTCTGAACAGACCATCACATCCCAAAGTTTCACCTATTAATCCACCCAGTACTTCTGAGTGGAAGAATTTGGTGGACCAACCCGAATCAATGAGTCAGGCCCGAGCTCCTGCACCTTTTAGCCTGGAGGGAGAATTGGCCAAAATAAAAATTCCTATCCCACTTACAAAGATGATGACCAGAGGCGGTTATCGTTCACAGGTAATAAAAGCATTGACCATTGAACCTGACATAGGCACCAAGGCCTTGACTATTGGATTAGTGACGCATTCAAACACTCTGAACCTTACTGACGATCATCCCAAACTCCTTTTCCGACCTGAAGTTGATGGTCGAGATGATACCGGTGATGTAGCTCCCTTTTACATCAGTTTAAACATACACGACTTGATATTACATAACGCTATGCTAGACTCAGGTGCCTCACATAATCTGATGCCTAAGGCAGTAATGGAAAAACTAGGACTGGAGGTCACCAGACCATACAAGGATTTACACTCATTCGACTCAAGCAAAGTCAAATGTATTGGTTTGATAAAAGACCTATGCATCACCCTGGTTCAGATCCCTTCAAAAAGAATGGTAATGGATGTAGTGGTTGTAGACATCCCGCCTAAGTATGGAATGTTACTCTCTAGGTCTTGGGGAGCTATGTTGAAAGGAACCCTGCAAATGGATATGTCTTACGCCACTATCCCAGTGTTTGGACAACAAAGGAGGTTATACAGAGAAACACTGATGAATTACATGGTCAGTAGTGAAAAAAAGCTGCATAATTACACCCTTTACTCAACAAATTCAGATTTAGATTCGTTCATATTGTACAATGATGGTGATACGAAAGAGCAAGATACTTAGCTGATGGAAGATGTATCTAGTCAAGATGAAGGTCCAGAAAGCGGTGAGGTAGCAAAGATGAAAAATGTAATCACTGAAGAATTCCCCGCCGATTTCTGGAGTATGGATTTTGATGGATCTGTGAGTAAAGAAGGAGCAGGAGCTAGAGTCTGGCTGCATAATCATCGAAATAGGTATTCATAAAATCATTCCTACAAATTAAATTTCCAGTGCACTAACAACGTTGCCGAGTATGAAGCTTTGATGCTCGGTCTGAAGCTGTTGAAAAAAGTTGGTGCTAAGCAAATAATGGTAAGGGGTGACTCTGAATTAATAATCAAGCAAGTTAAAGGTGAGTATGTTGCTAAACACCCGCGCCTTAGAGCCTACAGGAATGTTGTGCTTGATTCTTTGAAGTGTTTTAGTGAGATTGACTTGTAGGTAATGCCGAGGGGACGTAATATTCTGGCCGCTGGATTGGCTACGTCAGCAGCCTCTTGTAAGATTCCTTTCCACCAAACTCACCCATACACTGTTGAAGTGAAATGCACACCGACGGTTCCCGATAATATCAGGTACTGCCAATTGTTTGGAAATGATGATCAGATACAGGATTTTCTGCAATGCAAGAACAATTTTGAATGTACAAACATAGATTTAGAAAATGAAGACGAGAATGTAAATAATTCTGAGTTTGAAATAGATAGTGTGAATACTGTAGATTTAGGAGTAGATACAGTAGATTCAGGAGAGTTAGGGGATGACAAAATGGATGCCGATGTTTTACAGTTGAAAAGCAATGTTTTACCTAGAGGGCTTGTTCCTTTAGAATATCTGTTTGACAATAACGATGTAGCTAAGAAACCAAAAATAGAAGCCCATGGACAAGAGGTAGAGGACTGTAATATAGGCACTGAAGAGAAGCTTAGGATGGTCAAACTGTCCAAATCATTACCCCCAGAACAAAAGCTTAAATACATTGAGCTATTCAAAGAATATTCAGACGTTTTTTCGTGGGGCTATGAAGATTTGAAATCCTATGATACTAGCATCATACAATACAGGATTCCCATAAAGGAAGACTAGAAACTGTTTAGGCAGAAACTTAGGAGAATAAATCCCAAGTTGCTTCCCCTGATAGAAAAAGAGATCAAGAAAATGTACGATGCCAAGATCATAGTCCCACTATGTTTCTCTAAGTGGGTCTCTAATTTAGTCCCTACACAGAAGAAAACCGGGGAAATCAGGCTCTGCATTGATTTCTGAAATCTGAACAAAGTTTCCCTGAAAGATAATAACCCATTACCGAAAATTGACCACCCCCTGCAAAGGGTGGTTGGTTCCAATAGGATATCTCTGTTAGATGGTTTCTCAGGCTACAACCAGGTCCTAGTTCACCTGGATGATTAGGATAAAACCGCTTTTACCACACCATGAGGCACTTTCATGTACGTGAAGATGCCTTTCGGTCTGATGAACGCGGGAGCCACGTTTCAGAGGGCAATGGATATCACCTTCGTGGAAGAAGAAGGTAACTTTATTGTCGTTTATTTAGATTATGTGACTGTGTTTTCCAAATCTGATGATGAACACATGTGACACCTCAGACGAGTTTTCGAGAAGTGTAGAAGGTTTGGGATTTCTTTAAATCCTAAGAAATGTCTTTTTAGGTTAGAAGAAGGAAAACTGCTGGGACATATCATCTCTAAAGATGGAATCAGAATTGACCCCAGCAGAATAGAGGCCATACTGAAAGTATAACACCCAAGAAACCTCAAAGAACTACAGTCTTTTATTGAACAAATTAACTTTCTACGAAGATTCATTCCCAATATGGCCGAACTGTTCAGAAACATAACAAACATGCTTAAAAAGGACATCAAAATAAAATGGGACTCTGAGTCTAGGAAATCCTTTGAACAAGTCAAACGAGCTCTCACTGAGGCCCCAGTTCTGATCAGTCCTGATTTCACTAAATATTTTTATCTTTTTTCTTTCGCCTCTAAACATACTATGGCAGCTGTATTACTGCAGAAGAATAGTGAAGGGTATGAACAACCCATAGCTTTCTTCAGCAAAGATTTAAGAGATTCTTCCCTGAACTACAATATTATGGAGAAGCAGGCTTTTGCTTTGGTAAAATCCATAAAGGACTTCAGGGCCTACATTCTCCATTCCCACACCATAGCTTATGTTCCGAATGTGGTAGTAAAAGATATCTTGAGACAGGATAACCCTGATGGAAGAAGGGGAAAATGGTTTGTCGTTATTTTAGAATATGATATAGAGATTAAGCCCACAAAATTGATCAAAGGCCAAGGCCTTGCTAAACTGATGGCTGAATGTAACTTCCAGGCTCTTGACATTAATTTTCTAGATGTGGCAGATGAATAGGGCGAGATGGCGACTCTGAACGTTAGAGAGGTATTTCTCAACTCTCCATGGTATGCAGACCTTATATTTGTCTTACAAAATTTACAAGCTCCCCCTGGTTTAACTAACACTAAAGCTATATTTTTAAAGTTGAAGGCTTTGAAATTCTGTATTCTGGAAGGAAATTTGTATTGGAAAGACCCTGCAGGTATTCTTTTAAATTGTTTACTGAAACATGAAGCTGATAAAGTGTTGCAAGAGTTTCATGCAGGAGAATGTGGTGGTCATTTGAACTGGAAGGTTATAGCCAACAAAGTACCCACCCTGTTTGCAGATGTACATCAGAAAGTAACAGCATGTCACCGGTGTCAACTGTTTGAAGGAAAAAGGAAGCTCCTTCCTCTACCTCTGAAACCAATCTTAGTTGAGGCCCCTTTCCAACAATGGGGGCTCGATTTCATTGGAGAGATACACCCACCTTATTCAGGCCAACACTGGTGGATTCTTACTACCATAGATTATTTCACCAAGTGGATCGAGGCGATACCGAGCAGGCAAGCCACTGACTCAATAATTATAAACTTCCTTGAAAACAATATTTTATCTCATTTTGGTTGTCCTAGAAATATCATTACTGACAATGTTACCTTTCGGTCAAACAAACTCATAGATTTCTGCAACCGGTACAACATTGGCTTGGGGCATTCCACGGCCTACTACCCTCAGGGAATGGGTTGGCGGAGTCTTCAAACAAAACTTTGGTAAATATCATCAAGAAAACATTGTAGGAAAATAAAAAATCATGGCACGACAAATTGGTATTTTCTTTATGGGCAGATAGATTGACCACCAAAAGGTCAATTGGTATGTCACCTTACCAGCTGGTCTATGTCAGTCAGATGATTCATTTGCAACAGACTAGAGAAGATGTTTTCAACAAAACACAGGTTGTCCAAGAGAACATCAAGAAGATCTTTGACAAATGAACCAAGGAGGATGATTTTGAGCTGGGAGACCTGGTGTTGAGATGGGATGTCAGGAACGAGGACAAAGGAAAGCATGGGAAATTTGACAACCTGTGGACAGGTCCTTACATGATCCAAGATTTTAGAGGAAACAAGGCTTTCTTGCTAAACAACTCCGATGGGTCAGATCTGCCAGGAGCACCTGTGAATGGCAAAATGCTGAAACACTATGTCCCACCTCAGTAAAAGAGTTGAAGAACTTTCTCTCCATTGTACATACCATTTTTAATTTTCAGTTTTTACTTGCATTTTCTGAGTGGGAAACATTAGTCAGTCGGTTGAAGCCCGAAGAGAAGGCCCTAAGCTGTTGACCATTGTTTCCAAGTTTTGGTAACAAGACAAACGAAAGCTACTAGGAAGATATGTTCAGAATGATAGGAAATTGGATTCTTGGCACTTAACAGGGCAAGTACCATCCCTAGGTGGAGCCGCTGTTATCACCCCATAAATTATGGGAATCAACTGATGACTTGGATATTATGGATATTATCTATATCTAGTGTCTTTATTGACAAATGATTTTTCATTATGCAAATAATTGAAAAAAGAAAAAGAAAAAGAAATGAAAAAAGAAAAAGAAAAGGAAAGGAAAAAGAAAAAGAAAAGAGGGCATAAAAGAATTAAAAGAAAATCCCCATGCAATAACAATGACTTGGCCATACCTTTCAAGAATGGCCAAGTTATTTTAAATTTAATGTTGCTAGGTTAGTGAATAAATTTGACAAGACTATCTAATCCTGGTCAGATAGCCCTTATATAGAGTAATTCCTTAACCCAACAGTTTAATCTGGGTTAATAGTCCTAGGAAGATAGGTTAGCCTGTAGGTTAGTTGCTTCATTTGTTTCACCACCCATGTAACTAGATTGATGAAAATGCTACACCATGTCCCCTTTGCCTAAGAATAGTTTAGTTGATGTCCCCTTGGTGGTGTCTATGTGAAAAATTGGGAAAAACCCATAAAATGCTTTATATCCTAAGTTTTTCCCCCAAATACTTTTTTCTCCGCTCTCAGTTTATGTTTCTTGCACATATCAATGGTTCAGATCCAAGCGCCAAGATCTATGGTGCACAGTGCATTCCAGACCCCCCCGACCATTCTACTTTTAACTGGGGAGGTCGAGAATCATTAATAACATGGGTGATCATCTGGATGACAAAAGGCGGAGCACTTAAATCTACGATCCACATTGAATTCCAGACCCCCCCATCCATTTTGCCTTTAATGGAGGGGGGG
>JZKD02S1847398.1:433284-450782 GCA_000966675.3 Picea glauca
CCTTTAACCAAAGGGGGGGGGGGGTTCTGGAATGAATATTCCTTTTGACGAGCCCCTGTTTACATGTGGCTTTGTCCTATTGGTCTAGAAGATCTTTTCCCCACATGCTATCTGACATCCCGTCACTCATGGACATCATGATCCACTGAATCCACTTGCTCCACTTGTTCCCGGGGTCGTGTCGCATCCCATAACTATTGTCAGTCCCTGTTGTCAGTACCTAACCCTCTTCACTCATGAACAACCCCTTTTCGTGACTTTTACCTCCAATCACTGGCCTCCACGTCACCCGTCCGTATGCTTTAGCCACCGTCATATGCCATTTCATCCCAAGTGGCCCGTTGTCCATTTATTATAGGATAACATACCCGTTATCTTGCTGACCTGTCTCCCGCGCCCAATTGACCCCAATTTTTGAATAAAACTGTCGTTTTACCTTTTCATTCGTTATTCATCCATCGCACCAGAAAACTTACCTCTTATTTCGCCATTGTTTCCTTGTCGCCTTCACCCACAATCAGTCGACCCCACTGACATATTGTTTATTGCAGGTACTATTGCAAAAATGGCTCCAAAGCCAAGGCTAGTGAAAGGAGAAGAGAATCCTTTTCTTCCTCCTCCTGTTGACCTGGACAAAATCTCGTTGGTGGATAAAGATAGATTGATCGCAGAAACCATTTGCGACTTCAACTTTTCGGATCTTCAGTCATGGCTCTGGGAGGTGTTCCTGGACCAGAGCGACTAAATTGGACTCTGGGAGTCCAACTTGCCCCTGTATCTATTTCCCCAGATTCATCATTTCCCCGAATTTGCCCTCAAATGCCAAGCCCATTACATCCCTGACCAGAAGGCCATCGTCTCTTCATCTGGAGACGTCCTCTTCTTCATCACTCACGAAGGCATTGACGAGATGATGCAAATTCCCCGTGCTGAATCTGCGTCCCCATTCAATTTAGAAATCCTCACTGAGTTATATCAGAAAATGACCATTCCTCATAGAGCTCAGATATTCGAGATTTTCCTCCCCACTTCTGCTCAACTCCCTTCCACCAACCCCCCTTACATTTCTTCCATGTTCTCCACCAAAGGAAATCAAATCATTTCTTCCCTTTGTGCCCTGCTTGGTTACTATTCTAACCAATGGGTAAATAAACCCATCCTGGGTTTTCTATCCATTTTCTCAAATGATGAAAAGCCCACAACGCAGTTCGACTACAACACCTTCTTTGCCGGTAATATACACGAAAAATTCATGAATTTTTCCACAGAGGGCATGTTCAGATATTCTTCCATACTAGCATACATGTTCATTTACTTTCAAGCCGACAAATTCAGTTTCTCCATGCAGAAGATGGACGCAGATGGAAGGCCCCAGCCAGTCACAGCATGGACTTCTCTTCTGAAGTGTAACTCTGCTGAATAAGACTTCAAATCTTTCATTGATCAGTTTTACCACCCGGTGGTAAGCATGTTGAGTGGAAGGCCTGAGCCACAAATAAACGATGAAGTCCATAGAATCCTGCATCTCTCAGACAATGCAAAGACATGAGATTGGTACTTATATCAGAACCACACCGAAATCAGAGTTTTTGGGTGCGAATTGGCGCCTTACAAACTACCTCAATATGTGTCGGTAAGGATTTTTTCATTAGAAGATATTAGGCAGATAATGAATTCAGATGACATAAATTTTGTTTCCCTGAAGGAGAAGAAACAATTGAGAATCAAGGGGCAGATTGGTTCTTTCATCTGCAATAGTCGAGGCACAGGGGAAGAAGCGGATACAATGTTGAAGGAGATGAAGTTCTTTACAAGTTTCACATGGCACTACGATCCATGCGGGAATATTTTGGAAATGAAAGTGAAAAATAAGAATATCCCGTATGTACATGAGTCTAAGACCGAGATAGAAAAGTTTGCAAATCAGACAGTATGGGTGCCTGACACCTTAGTCGAGATGGAGCAACAAGTTGAAGTGGAACAACAAGTTCCCTCGACGAGTGTGCCACCCACCACCACACCTCAGGTTCCTAAGGAAAAAAGGCCTCAACAGGAGTCATCTCCACCTATAATAGAGGTGTCATCAAAGGAGTTCCAGATGCACACCAAGAGGCCAAAGACAGTTTCAATGCCTGGTGCGACAGTAGAACAAGAAGTCTTTCCCACCACAGTAACTACCATAGGTGTCAAACCAGTCATTCTACCTTTTAGTTTGATCCGGCATAAGGAAATCACAACAGTAATACCGAAGAAATCCACAGATTCTCCCCTGGATACTCAGCCAAGAAAAACTGGGCCCAAGTTGGGCATTTTCGAAAAATATGAATTGATCAAGAAGAAGAACCAGACCCTCACTAGCAGTACTTACGCCCATTTTAGGAAGCAGTCATCCACAGCTCATCATAGACTTCTTTTGGCATTTGACACGGAAAAGGGTAGGATGCACATGGATTACCTACAAGCACAGGTACTAGATCCCAAGGTGATCTCAGATTACAAAAGGGCCACCTTCGAATTTCAGGCGAAGGACGTGCATCCAACAGATCAGATGGATCTTCACAAACAAATAGGGGATATGGTTTTTCACACATTGTCACATGCTTCATCTTCTGCAGCAAAATTTCAGATATCATTGAACAATGCTCAGACACAACTCAAGCTGGAGAAAATATCATCTTTCATGAAAGACAACAGAATCAAGACGTTGGATGATCTGGTCCTCAAGATCGGTTATGACCCTGCAAACGTCAAGGCTGCAGAAGAGATGATTAAAAATAAAAATGATGACATCGCATCCTTAAGAAAACAGCTGAAGCTCCCGCCCACAGAGGACTCACAGGCAAAGGAGATAGCAGAGAAGGAAGGTGAGAAGGATGAGATGCTAAAGTTACTCACGGAGAATAATGCTCAACTCAAAGAGATGGAGGCCGAGATGGAAAGACTACTAAAGGAGAAAGAGCAGATGAAGCCAATGGAAGGCATTCCATTGAGTGCTATCCCAATTGAAATATTGAGCACAGCAACAGTGTCAGCTATACCAGCTGCAAAACCATTGTCACTACCAGAAGGAACAAAAGACCTTGCCAAGTCCATGGAGAGGATGAACCTTCAAGAGATAGAAATCAACACGCTTAAGAAGGAAATGGAGAACCTCCAAGATCTCAATACTTCCTTCCAGACAAGCCTATCCAAAGAAAAGAAGGTAAATGAGCATATCAGAAAGGAGTTACAGCAACTCCAAAAGCAAACAATGCCAGGGAAGAATTTGGCTGAGGTCAAGGAGATTGTATGGACATACATCACCAAGTCCATAAATGAAATCTGGCCAATGATTCAAATCATGTTTGAACAAAATGAGTTGCTCCAGAGGAGCAAACAGGCTATTGAGAAGATCAGAGTGGAACTGGGAGACATGCTAGCACAAACAAATGAGATAATTAGGTTCCTGAATTCCAAGACCAGAGAGGAACTAGAAGAACTAAAGATCGAGGACAGAACAACGACTATACTTTAAGTAAAAAGGGTTTTAACCAAGAGAAGTCTAATGCTTCAGCTTGAGGAAAAGATTCAAGTCATGGATCAAGGAGTACAAAAGTTTTTCAATAAGATTGATGCTCTCCAAAAGAAAGGCCTACCTGGTCCGAAGGTCATTAATGAAAAACTAATGACACTCCCTGATTACAAGAAGAGATTGGATGAAGTGTCTAAGGACACTTCCAAGTTTGCAGGAATACAAGGGAGCATCACAGACAAAGCGTTCATGGATGCCCTGCAGTTGGATATTAGTATCCAACATGAGATTCGATACATATTCCTCATTAAGCCTACATTTGCTAAGTATACAGACATGGATGAAGTGTATCGGAGATTACTTAAAGTCACAGTGCCTAGTCATCTCATATGGGAAGAACTTTGTGATCTACTGGATTAGCAGATGAGCTGTCACAATCCAGTCACCTGTCCAGTCAGAGGAGGTTGCGAAGGCACCTCGCCAACGACCTACCCCAGAAATTCCACATGCAGTTGTAATGAGTCATCAAATAGTTTTTGATTAGTTAAAGTTGTTAGACTAAAAATAGAATGAGCACGTCCTGATCAGTTATGACAGGAACGTTTGTAATTTGAATTATAAATACTTCAACTTTCGAAGTATTGGGGGTTGTTGATTCGCACACCCTATCGCTATCAAACTGTAATATTTTTGAAGAGATCTGCCATTAATAAAGAGGAGGCACTTTTACAGGATTCTTGCGTGTGTTCACTGGTGATGTTAATTTTCTAAGTTGAATGTTTTTCTTTCTCTGTAATCATTTTGTTTTCTAGAACTAATCTTTAAGAATAACGTAATGTTGCAGGATTTATCTTTGATACCCTGTTTCCGATTTTAAAGATTTTAATGTTTATGTTCTGATATCTTCGATTAAGAAATTCTTAACTGCTTGTTAGTCAAAGTTATTTTTCTTATCTTTTCTTCTGTCCATCATTTAAATTACTAAAATATCCAGTTGAGTACATTATCTCGCCCTGTGAAAGTCTTCTTTGGCGTTTCTAGTTGTATCTCATAGTTGATTAAATACAGACCCCATAGCCCAATGGATGTGTAGACTGTCTCAACCAATTTATAAACCCTTTTACAACAAAACATACTTGTTCCTTTACCTAGCCTAATATCTAAATTAAAAACAAAGTTAAATCATATAGAGAGATCCCTCCCTGAAGCTGGAAGGGCTAGATCCCATCTTTAAAAGTGGTTGGATAAAGTTACCTTTGTGGATTTCTTCTCTTTCAACCTCTAGGAAATTTACAGAGTGGTAACAGGTTAGATGACGGGATGAGGAGCCTGGATTGACCTAGTCAGCCTCATAGAGGATTGTGGAACCTTTTTTGAGATTGTTTGATTGGAATTGTAGTGCACATAGCACTATCTATTACATAATTCTAAATAAAAGAGCATAAGAAGCCAGATCTTTGTCGATGTAGCCCAGGAGGGGGTGAACCATGGTAACACATGTGTTATATGTTGGGACTGATTGCATGTTACCTTCTGTAAGTAGTTAGATTATAAATGGATGAATGGATAAATCTATGAGATTTGTGATAGGATAGATCTATTAGAGTGTATGCATAGATTTAACAGATAAAAGAATATTAAGAATAATAGAAATAACAACTAGGACATGGCCTAAGAAGATTAATTCCAATCCCATACCCCCCCTCTTTCCTAGACTGCAAGCATCTGAGCATTGCAGTCACCCATAGGACTATCTCAGGTGAGACTGTGCAGTACATTATGTGTCTTGTGTTGCCTTCTGGTTTACCAGGAGGGTTAATAGTTTTAGAGGGTTTTGTTGGAAACATGTTCATATCTAAACCTGGGTCAACCCAAGAGTGGGAAGAGAGAGTAGTAAACAAAAAATGGGCAGATGCAAAAACATGAGAGACAGGAGAAAGTAGAACCCCTCTAGGATCAAGAAACACAAATGATCACACAACTGGAGGAGGAAAATATGAGAATGGCACAGGTGCACACAAAGATCACATCATTGATCTAGGAGGCGATCACAGTGCACTCAGTAGAGGCACTGGCAAGAAAATATGTGCATGTCAATATGCGGGGAAGGGAACTAGTAGAGAATTTCCAAATTTTGGAAACAACTGTGGAAGGAGTGCACGCTAGTTAAGTGGCTCGAGACAAACCACATGTGAGTGTTGGGGGCCTATTGGGAGCTGACCTAACATGGAGAAAAGGGCCATTTTTGGGAGATAAGGCCAAATTTGGAGAAGGGAAGCTGGAAGGAAAATTAGCACCTGTGAGGGAAAGCCACATGCAAAGGAGGAAAGCGTGCAAGGCATGCATGTAGGAAAACCTAACCACATTAGGGTTAGGGTTTTTGTAAGAGATTATAACAGCTATTAAACTGAAAATTAGTATAAATAAACACCTTGGAGGTCTAGGTTGGGGTTCCTAAGTTTTGTTCTGTTTGGTTACGGAAACTACTGTAAGACCTGGTACTATTTTTAAGATGTTGAGTTGTAGGAGAGTTAGGTAGCTGGATCTTGAGGGTTAGATCGCAGGCTGAGGATCCTGGTGTGGCCTAGTTATCCTTATAGAATATTGTGGAACCTATTTTGAGATTGTATGATCAAAATTGTAGTGCACGCGATGCTATCTATTACATAATTCTAAATAAAATAGCATAAGAAGCCATATATTTGTAGACGTATCCTAGGAGGGGGTGACCACAATGATGGTACCAAGATTTCAAGTATTTACATTGATGACAATGGATTATTGAGGTTTAACAATCAGATTTATGTATCACTGAATGACGAGTTGAGGAGCTTGATCCTAAACAAGGCTCATAGAGCAATATACATGGCTCACCCGGGAGTCATGAAGATGAGGGCGGACCTTAAACCCTTATTCTTCTGGAAAGGAATGAAGGAAGACATAATAAACTATGTGGCCATATGTCTAGAATGTCAGTAGGTAAAGGCTGAACATAGACATCCAGCAAGATTCTACAACCACATGCTATTCTGGAATCGAAATGGGAGGTTATTTCGATGGATTTTATTGTTGGGTTGCCATTGATGGAAATGAGACATGACTTGATTTTCATAGTAGTCGACACTCTCACAAAGAGTGCTCATTTTATTCCTGTACGTACGACATATCAGGCACCTGACATAGCTAGAGTTTTCATCATTGAGATTGTGAGGTTGCATAGTTTGCCTAAGAGGATTATATCTGATTGAGGATCAGTGTGTACTGTATGATTTTGGACTAGTTTCCAAGAGGACTTGGGAACCCAACTTAATTGTAGTACTGTGTATCACCCAGAGACTGATGGGAAGGCCAAATGAATGATCTAGACCTTGGAAGACATGTTTTGCATGTACGTGATGGACCAACAAAAGCATTGGGAGTAATTCTTTCCACTTGTATAATTCTCTTATAACAGCAGTTACCAAAGCACCATTAATATGGAACCTTTCGAGTTTCTTTACGGGTGACCATGTCGGATGCCTGTGAGTTGGGATCGTCTTGAGGATAGGGCTCAAGTGGGACCAGAAGTGATCCAAGAAATGGAAGAGAAAATGAAAACAATAAGACAAAGGATTAAAGAAGTGCAAGATCGACATAAGTGTAATGTCGATGCGTACCGTGTCGACCGTAGTTACGAGGTTGGCAATCGAGTCTTCTTGCGGGTTAAACCGCATAAGAGTTCAATCAAGTTTGGAAAGGGACTTAAAATCTCTCCTAGGTTTGTGGTACCTTTCAAGATCATGGAGAGAAAGGGGCCTATGGCCTATCGACTAGCCTTGTCTGATTCTTTGAGGCGTATGCATGATGTTTTTCATGTATCTATTTTGAGACATTATAATATCGATCCTACACATGTTATTGACATGAGTTCCTTGCAGGTTTCTGATGAGGGGGTGCTCACAGATGAGTTGATCTACATCTTGGATCATTGCATCTGACAGCTATGACGTCGAACAGTGGAGAAGGTCAAGGTCCAGTGGGACAGCTATAGTCCACACTTGGCAACCCGGGAGGACGCATATGATATGTGCCAGCAGTTTCCATTTTTGTTGGATAGATAGAATTATGATACTATGATACACATTACATCAACACTTATATACTATGAAACTTCAAGACAAATTTTATACCAAGAGGGGGTATATGTAACATCCCGCTCTTGCGTGCACTGAACAAACTTATTCTTTGAGGACACTTGCTTGCAAGTGATCCAGATTATTATACGTTTGGGCATTTGATTATGATTATGAGGCATTGTGAATTGATGACATGTTATTATGCTGCATTGACATAGACAAGTGCTATTGACTCGAGTGTCCTGCGTCATTGCGGATGCAGAGGCATTGATGGAACCCCCTAGACTCTAGCTCGAGTCGGGGAGTGCCCCATTGGGGTTTGATTGTTTCATATGTGATATTAGTGCATCCGATTAGATGATATGATATGGATATATTTCTGACATGATTCATTGATGATGCAGGCTAATGATAGCTTGTTGACCAGACTCACATGTGGATTAGAGGGGTCACATACAACTACCAGAGATGTTGAGGGAGAGGTGTGGACAATAGCCCTACCACAACCTACTAGCACTCCCACCATGGCTCAAACTGTAGGTTAACAACTACCTAGTTCGAGAAGACCCCCGATGTCATGAGGGATGATTGTGAAAGTTTTTCACGATGAGTCTAAAGGGTTTGTAATAAGGTAGGGGCCTTATTCCTTAGATTCCCTTAGTCTCCCACAAGATTGCCTGGCAGAGTATTGACTCCAGGGGATTTTTATGTCTACCAAGTCAGTCAAGAGGCGAGTGGAACCCTTGGAGCATGTGGTGTGTCCTGAAGGGCACGTTGCACAAGAAAAATAGAAAGAGGTGAGTGGAACCCTTTGAACACATGGTGCATCCTGAAGGGCACGTTGCACAAGAAAAATGGAAAGAGGCGAGTGGAACCCTTGGAGCACATGGTGTGTCCTGAAGGGCATGTCGTGTTGTTAATTAATAAATGAATAAACCTAGATGGCCTTAGGACGAATAATGTGATAAGAAAAATTTAGAACAATTTCCCTAATAAAATGTCACCCAGCCTCGAAAATTTAAAATCTAGGTCTAGGTGAAACTTGCGGTAAAAGAAGAATATTTGTATATATATATATATATATATATATATATTATAATAATAATGATAATCATAATTAATCTTGTGACAAGAAGGGGGTAAGCAATTAAATTGATTTATAAAAATATTTTGGGATAAAATTTAAAAAGGCGGAAATAATTGTTTTACTATATTATGCTAATTAAAAATTTATTCATTAAAAAGAAAAAGGGAAAAGGGGTAAGTTTTTGCACATGCCTTTCTGAGTTTAAATAAAAAGGGGAAAGAGGGAAATCTAAAATAATTAGGAAAGTAGGAAAAAGAGGGAAACATAAAAAGAAATGGGAAACACAAGGAAAAAGAAGAGAGTCTAACTTAGTAAGGTATATAGCATTAAAGAACTTTCTAAATTAAACTCAACTAGTAAATTAATAAGGGGGAAAGTCATTAAAACTTGTAAGGGAATATGGGGACACCTAGGAACGATTCTAGGAAGGATTTTAGGTGGGTGAGGGAAATATGGGTAATTAATTAATTAATGAAATTAGTTTATGGAGGAATGAAGGGGATGGGTGACACATGTATGGGGAGGATTTTTTTATGAATTAAATTATTAAACATTAAATAAAATGGGATTTTGGGAAAGTAAGGGACTTCGAAACTCTATATAATGGAGGGAGGAGAATGATGATGGATCTCTTCTATGATGTGTAAAGTTACGCTACAGAAATTTGTACTTGACTAACTTAGCTTGTGGGAGTTGGGATACTCATCTCGGTGAGGAGTGGTAGCTCGTCCTTGCAAGGTGAGATAGGAGCTAGTTGATTCTCTAGTTAGTGTGTGTGGCCCCTTTGCATCTCGGGGGGCTAAGGGTGAAGATGAGTACCCCTAGCGTTGGCTGGGAGGTACTGGTGAAGTCTCAGTGGTCGGAAAGAGGGAGATGCATGGAGCACGCAGGACAACAACTGGGAGCGGGCTACTTGGGATACGATACACTTCCTTTATTTTTGCATGGTAGATTGTTATTATGATTATGCTTTTAGTTAGCATTCCAGTTGATGACTGAAATTTTCCCCATAGCATTTAGCTCGATGTTGATTTCCCATGGCCTTCTATCCCTGCATGTCTTGATTGTCCTATGGTTTATTGATTGTCATGATTGCAGATTATTTTTGCCTTTGTCCCTAGCTCATCAGTCCACACCTAAGAAGTCGGCTAGGAGCCTGATCTACGGTCATGACTTCGGTGTTAATAGACCTATGGATCTCAACGACCTTCTTTTCTGTGTGTGGATGATGAGCAAAGGATGTTCCTGCCAGCTGTCTGTCCCTGTGATTGCTCTTGGTTGATTGGTGGTCATTCCATTTTGTTGCAATTGTTTATCCTTCTACTTTGCGTTCAAAATTGTACTTTATACCTGTGTTTCTTACTTATGGGTTGCGTATTTCCTATGCAACATAACTTACATTTTTGGGCAATTTACACTGCCCTTACAAAATAGATACATGTTGATCTCCATAGCTCATTACCCAGCTTTACCTTAAGATTTGTGTGGCCCTTCCCACAATCATGTCCCTTGGCAACTATTTCGTTTTCACGTACATCACGTTGCATTCGTTTTCATAGAGTTGCATTCGTTTTTATCCAAAATTTTACCCTCCAATTGTGTACTGTTGTATTTCTTACTATATCGTTGTCTTGTCTATTATTATCAAACTGTGAAATGTTACCAGCCTTAAACTGTGATTTTACCCTTGATTTAATGCGAATGGAATTTCCATTACATGACTAATGTATTTGGAGGCATTTTTCTTTTATTGATTTATAGTTTATTGACTTGTGAATTTATCAACTTGCAAATTTATTCCATTGATTGGATAGCAATACATTGGTTCACAGTTGGATGGTGATTACTTTTTATAACTAACTCAACAAATTTCATTGTATTATATACCTGCATTTTTCACATTTAAATTACAATGAAATCAACCTGGATTAGCAACAAATTTACCCATTTAGACTGCAGTTGGGTAATTACCTTTGTTTCCATGTTATTTTTTTACTGTGAATTAATATCTGATAATATCCTTGAATAACATTGACTGTAAATAAGTGGATTGTTAAACCTACATTCTAATATGTAACATCTGGTGATTTCGCTATGTGTTCATCACTTTGTAATGGGAATTTAGCTCCGTGTGTTCTTCTCTTTAAAGGAAATTTTATCTCTGCATTTTCATATCTTTTTATCGGCGATTGAAATACACATGCATTCACACCTGCACCGTGAGTTAAATGGCATCGATTGGGCCCCATGAATCAATTGGCATTTTTTTTATTACTGCATTTTATTTAAGCGAAATTCTAGAGTTAAATAGTTTTGAATGGCCCTTACCCAATGATCATGTCTCCTTCTGACAACGATTTATTACCTTTGTAACATCTCTACCACACTCTTAGACTGTGTGCCTTGTAATTCTTGTGACACCCTTCTAAACGTTCCTGGGAAGCAAATTCGTCCTTACTTAGCCGTTGGTCAGAGTTAGTCTTAAAATATGACATCCTTGAGTTCTAGCTTGAATCCCACTAAATTATTGAACTACGATTTAAACGCTTCAACCCCTTCCAGATTGTAAAACCTGAGAGACAATTGACCCCGAGACCTGGGTCTCTTAATTCACGTATTAGCTCGAAGTTCGAAGCTACTTATCAATTGTTGAAGTGTGCACAAATTGTCCACAGGATTTTCTGATGCCAACGCCCTCCTCACAACCCGTAGGCCGGAAGCTCCATGTCAGCTCACAGGATCTTCTCTTTATCCACGGCCCGAAGAATTCCAAGGTTCTTCTATTTCCCTATTGGGAAATCTTCTCCCACAGAACTCTTCGTGCGATTCCCTCTTCTTACTTATCGGGGAATCGAAATTCGCGACTTCGCGAGGTCAGTGGTCGAGCATTGGTGTTTCGAATCCCCGAGACTCGATGCAAGTCAATGTTGACCCTTCCTTTTCCTTGTCGGGACTTCTCATATCGCAATTTCCTCTATTGCAATTTCTCTACTCGTGATACCAAACAAATTGTATCTCTGACTCCCAATGCCCGATACGCCGAAACTCCGATGCGCTCGCGAGTTGACTATTCAACGACCCGTCACTTCTATCGAGATTTCGGACTTTGTGGGATCGCAAATCCTAATATCAATGTTTTGGGACTTCTTGTTGTGAAACTCTGATAGCTCGTGCCACTTGTCCTCCACTCGCTGACTCCGTTGTGGTCCACACATTTTTTTGACTATTGGGATATCGTGTATCGCAATATCACGATTCTCGTTGCAATATTTCAGAGTTTCAATCCACGACACCCCGATACACAATTTCACTTGAAGATCCTACGACCCTTATGGCTCGTATCAACAACCCTGCCCCTCCTGAGATTTTAGCCTCTAGAGAATATGATGTCGTATTTCCTCTGCACTTATGCAAGGTCTGACCGCCCACGTTTTTTTTTTTTTGCGAAATCTCCTCAAAGAATTTCGTCTGTCCGTTCTCCCGGATGAAATCTGCAAAACGAACAAGTGTTGCTCCACAGAACTCATTCGCCTACGTACAAACTAGCGACGCTTCTAGACAACCTTCAAGGCACAACTTCTCTATGCTGTCCTTCAACAAATTTGAAGGCCTATCCCTCCTGAGCTTTCCCACGACCTTCAATTCCTTTAGGAAAATCTTTCACGCACTCCTTATGACAAACCTTCAACCACGTCCAAGTGTTGAAGTTCCTCGACTCTGCGCACACCTACAACAGCAGTCCTTCGATACTTCACTCGGGTTCACAACCCTGAGACTTTTATCTGACCTGCACACTCCTCACATGGCTCATGTGCCCAACTGCACCTTTGAGAGAAAGAGAACAAAAGAAACCCTATCTGAACCCTCTGTCAACGCACTCCTTGCGGACACTTCGACTGCACTCCTTGCAGGAATCTCTAGCTCAGATAGAGAAACAATTGAAAATCATTCCTTCTTCCTCTCAGACTTCAATCCAAACATGAAATCATATACACAACATATAAAAGCAAATGTATAACTGGAAGAAAACAGTCACAAGCATATCAACATCAATACATAGAAAACAACACAAACCATGAATTTGAATCCAAGATTTCTATTAATTCAAATGTATGTACATGGGTGTTCTTACACAACTCTCTGCAGACTCTTACTCTCTTCAACAATGCTACTTCATAATGTTACAATGCATAATGAGGGTGTCTATATCCCATTTCCCTCCTGCACTCTACAACTGTCTAGTCTAGAATTAAATTCTATCTACCTGCATTAACTATCTTAAATGCCTCCTACCTACTAAGGACGAGAGAAATCCGCTCAAGGTCCATTTACAATATACAAGTGCACTTCATTAAATTGTTACAATTAAGATTGCGCAACAACTTCAAGGTGTTTTCAAAAATTGTGTTGGCTTGTCCAACTATCTTCCACTTCCGCGTTGGCTTGCTTGACGTGGGAGATGCCTCTGCATCATACTCCCTATCTTGAAAACTTTCATGGGCTCCTATCCATGAGCTCCTGCATGGTCTGTCCATGCTTTTGTATTTCTTCTTTAGTGTCCCAGCTAGCATCTTCAACTGAATGATTCTTCCACTTGACCAGATACTCAAAGTATTCCTTTCTTCTGGTCTTCTTACCAACTCTCTTATCCAGTATGCACTCCATCTGCGGCTTACCTACTAATAGAATCTACTTTGTCCACTGGATCACTGGTTGTTCATCTCCAGTCCCTGCTTCATCAGCCTTATATGGGTGCAAATCCAAGATATTGAATATCGGAGAAATTCCGATCCCATCGAGTAATTCAATCTCATAAGCATTTGCCCCGAATTTCTTCGAGACCCTACATGGCCTGATTTTCTTCATTTTCAATTTATTGTATGTTCCTCTCGGGAACCTTTCTTTCCTCAAATGTGCCAGAACCAGATCACCAACCTCAAACTGAAGTTGTCTCGTATGCTGATCGGCTCTACGTTTATATTCTTGGCTTGATTTCGGCAATCGCTCCTTCACCTGGCTGTGAAGTTCTTTCATCGCCTCTGCGAATTCTTCTACACTAGAGCTCTTAGTCGCAGTCTGTTCTGAATCTCTCAGTTCAGAAATTCCCCTTGGATGCATACCATAAACAACCCGAAATGGACTTTGTCCTGTACTTCGATTCACTGAGTCATTATACGCAAACTCTGCCTGTGGTAATATACTATTCCACTGGCTATGGTGCTCTGTCACCAGGCTTCTCAGCAAGTCTCCCAGACTTCTATTTACTACTTATGTCTATCCATCCATCTGAGGATGATAAGCCAAACTAAATGCCAAGTTAGTTCCCAGCTTCTTCCATAAGGTCCTCCAAATATGCCCTATGAACTTTGTATCTTGATCCGAAACGATACTCCTCGACAAACCATGAAGTTGAATGACCTCTTTGGAAAACAAGTTCGCGATGTGAGTCATGTCACTGGTCTTCTGACATGGAATGAAGTGTGCCATTTTAGAAAATCTATCCACCACCACAAAGATTGAATCAACACCTCTTTGTGTTCTTGGCAACCCCAATATAAAATCCATGCTAATGACATCCCACGACCTCTCTGGTATGGGCAATGGTTGATAGAAACCTGCATTCTGCTTCCTCCCCTTCGAATGCTGGAAAATCCTGCATCTGTCCACAAATATCTTGACCTCTGATCACTTCCCCGGCCAAAAATATGACTCATTCAACTTCACGAATGTTTTTTCATGACCAAAATGCCCTGCCAATCCACCACTGTGTTTTTCCTTCAGCAGATTCTCCCTCATGGAACAATTTGGAACACACAATTGACTTCCTTTAAACAACAATCCTTCCTGGATCATGTATTCATCCCACTGGCTTCTATCTCTGAGAATTGGATTCTCAGCTGCCTCATACGCTTCCTTGAAGTCTAGATCATCTGCGTACATATCTCTGAGATCATCAAAACCCAGCGTTTTGACTCGGAACTCCTGCAACAACAAACACTTCCTGCTCAAAGCATCAACAACTTTGCTAGAAGTACCAGAAATATGTTTGATCACAAAAGTGAAATTCTACATATACTCAACCCATTTGACATGTTTCTAATTCAACTTTTCCTGTTGAGTCACAAACTGCAATGCATGATTGTCACTGTACAACAAAAACTCTTTTGGGATCAAGTAATGCCTCCATTTCTTCAATGCCTGTATGATGGCATAGAAATCCTTATCATAAGTGGATTATTTCAATTTTGTATCATTTAGCTTCTCGCTGAAGTATGCTATCGGCCTGTCTTCTTGACTCAAGACTGCCCCGATTGCAAATCCACTTGCGTCGCATTTCAACTGAAATGTCTTTTGGAAATCCAGCAACACCAAAACTGGTTGTTCCGTAATCTTCCTCTTCAAAAAATTGAAACTCTTCTTGGCCTTATCAGTCCAGTGAAAAGACTTGTGCCGCTTATTCACTATATCCATCATCGTTGCGCTAATTCCACTGAAATTTCTTATGAACTTTCGGTAGAAACTAGCCAAACCATGGGAACTTCTCACCTCGAAAATATTCTTCGATGATGGCCAATTCTTGATTACCTCCACCTTATTTGGATCCATCCTCAACTCATTTGCCAAAATAACAAATCCCAAGTAAATGAGCTCTATCTTCATGAATGAGGACTTCTTCATATTTATCAACAACTTCTCCTGCTGTAGTTTCTGCATCACTATAGCCAAATGCTTCAAGCGCTCCGCTGCTATCTTACTGTAAACCAGTATGTCATCCAAATACACAATGAAAAATTCCCCGATGAACTCCCTCAGGACTTCGTTCATCAACCCCATGAAGGTACTCGGTGCATTTGTTAAGCCAAACGACATAACAAGCCAGTCATACAACCCTTCGTTTGTTTTGAATGTTGTCTTCCATTCATCGCCTTCTCTCATGTGAATCTGGTGATATCTTCTTTTCAAATCAATCTTTGAAAAGTACTTTGCTCCACTCAAGCAATCCATCAGATCATCCATTCTCGACAATGGAAATATGTACATGATGGTTATCTTATTTACCGCCCTTGATTTAGTACACATCCTCCAGCCTCCATATTTCTTCAGACTGAGTACTGTTGGAACAACACACAGACTCAAGCTTTCCTTGACTAAACCCTTGTCCAACAACTCCTGGACTTGTCTTTTGACCTCTTCATTCTCTTGCAGTGTCAATCTGTACGTGGATTTATTTGGAAAACTGGCTCCTGGTATGAGATCAATATGATGACTCACGCTCCTAATCGGTGGTAACGAATGAGGTAATATGTCCACTATTATGTCAGTGAACTCTTCTAGTAGTTCCTGAACCTCATCTGGTAAATCATCCATTCTTGTGTTGGTCATTACAATCCTTGGCTTTTTGACCACAAATAACTGTGGATATTCCTTCTTCTAAACTTCATTAAGAATTTCCTTCCCACTCATGAGAAGTACAGTGTTTCTTACTTCTAGCTTCACCTCCTTATCTTTTATCGGAAGCAACATGTGTGTCCTCCCATTCTTCTCCAGGGTGTATGTGTTCATCCTCCCATCATGAATCACATTTCTATCATATTGCCATGGTCTACCCAGCAATAGATGACAAATATCCATAGGAATAACATCACACAAGATCTCATCATTATATCCACCTATCTTGAATTCAACCAAGCATTGTTTAGTAACAGTTACCTGGTGTCCTTTCTGTAGCGATGAAACTTTGTATGGGCTTGGATGATCAGTCATCTCCAGCTCAAGCTTCTCTACCATCTTGGTTGAAACGAGATTATTTGTGTTACCACTGTCCACTATGACCTTGCATACCCTGTCCTTAGTCTTACAAGCAGTCCTGAAAAGTCTGGTCCTTTGGACTGAACTTTCCACCTCCTTCTCGGGTGTCAAAAGGACTTTATGCATCATGAGAGATCTTCCGCCTTCTGCATCTTTGGCCTCAACATCCTGCCTCTGCGCCTCGGCAATGTGAGCTTCTCCAATGTCCTTCTTTTTATCTGGACACTCATAAGACTTGTGTCCATTCTTCCCACATGTGAAGCATGTAATTAATCCACCTCTTCCTCTTCCTCTACCTCTAGTACGAGGAAAAGTGTTGTTGTCAGCATAATCTCCCCTCTTCTCATTATGTTACCCTCTATGTTCAGCATATTGTTCTCCTCGCTGTGAGGTTCCACTTTTCTCTATACGAGTCTGAGGTTTCTTCCATTCCTCTTTGAGCTTCTGGAACTTATCCTGGGAAACTGATTTTCCTCTAGGATAACTTCTTCCTTGGCCCCTCTGACTCTGCTTTCGGCCCAGCTTTTCCTCAGCGTTCAGAGCCATTTGATAAGAATCTTCCACCGTCCGTATGGTTACTGTTGGTTGTGGAGCCTGATTATCTTCCTGATGCAGAGGTCCTTTGGTTTCAGCCATGTCTATACCCCATGAAGTATTTACACCCCAGAAGTATGTACACTCTTCCACGCGAGGGAGTGCAGAGGGGGGGTACCCCCTCTGCAGGGTTCGGGGGGTCCATCACCCTAGCTGGGGGGTCTGGGGGCAAGCGGGGGTTCGGGGGCGAAGCCCCCGAAGCAAAAATTGCCTTATAAAAGTATATTATAATTTCATTGTAAATCTGGACCGTTCATTATAAGGTCTCAGATCTAACGGTAGAGATTATGTTAGGGTTTTTTCCCTAGAAGGAAACCCTCTTTTATGAGGGAAATGTATTGCAGCTATGTACGAGGGTGAATATTGTATTCTGAGAGAGGAG
>JZKD02S1847398.1:454627-465678 GCA_000966675.3 Picea glauca
ACGTAGCCCACACTGGGTGAACCACGTAAATCTGTGTCTCTCTTGTATTGTGTGTCTTCTGTGTTTTTTTTTCTGCATTTGTTTTATTTTATTGCTCCGCGGTCCTGTTTTCTAATAGTTACCATGCTCATCTCATCCTGGATATCATATCTCAAGCCATTCATATATCTGGCAACTTTTTCATCATCTCTCTCCCGATGACCTGCCCTGATGTTTAGTTTATAGAATTCCTTCGTGTATTCCTTCATTGTCATCAGCTTCTATCTCAGGTTCTGCATTCTCCTGAATAGAGTAATTTGGTAGTCCCTGGGGATGAATTTCGCCTTCATCTTCGTGATCATTCAATCCCCACTCTTGATCTTTTGCTCGCCCTTGCAGCGTTTGTCAGCTTGTAGCTCATCCCACCATAATGTTGCATGTCCTTTCAAGAGTGTGATAGCATGCCTGACTTTCTTGTCCTCTTCGACATCTTCATAGTCGAAGTATGTATCTAGAGCTCTAATCCAGTCTAGAAGCTCCTCTACATACAAGTTTCCGTTGTAAACTGGAATATCCATCTTTTCCCTTGCACCCATCCTAGCAATAGCTCTGATCAAACACTCATTTGATGCATCTTCGGCTGCAACTTCCTCTTCATGTTCAGCCTCAATTTCGCTCTCGGAATCACTCAGATCCCCCGCACTGACTGTGCATCTTTGCGTTATCTCCATGTCTTCGAGTCTTGCTCGGAGATCACGCATTTGTCTCTCTATGACTAAATCTGCCATCTGCCTGCCCCTTCTCCTCTGCATTTACCTATCCTCTGGATCGGTTGACTATCTGTCTCTCCTTGGCGACATGGTGAATTCTCTTTCTCTGCTACAGAAAACAAAGAACCTTTATGCGCTCTGATACCACTTGATTCCAACGCCATCCTCACAACCTGCAGGTCGGAAGGTCCATGTCATATCACAGGATCTTCTCTTTATCCACGACCTGAAGAATTCCAATGTTCTTCTATTTCCCTATCATGAAATCTGCTCCCACAGAACTCTTCACGCGATTCCCTCTTCTTACTTATCGGGGAATCGAACTTCATGACTTCGCAAGGTCAGTGGTCGAGCGCTGGTGTTTTGAATCCTCGAGACCTGATGCAAGTCAATTTCGACCCTTCCTTTTCCCTGTCGAGACTTCTCTTATCACGATTTCCTCTATCGCGATTTCGCTACTCGCGATACCAAACAACTTGTATCTCCGACTCCCGATGCCCGATACGCCGAAAATCCGATGCGCTTGTGAGTTGACTATTCAATGGCCCATCACTTCTATTGGGATTTTGGACTTCACGGGATCGTGAATCCTAATATCAATGTTTCGGGACTTCTCGCTGCAAAACTTCGATAGCTCGTGCCACCTGTCCTCCACTCGTCGACTCTGCTGTGGTCCACGCTATCTTTTTTACTATCGGGATATCGCATATCGCAATATCGCGATTCCTGTTGCAATATTTCAGAGTTTCAATCCATGAAACCCTGATACACAATTTCACGTGCAAATCCTATGGCCCTTATGGCTCATATCAACGACTCTACCCCTCCTAAGCTTTTAGCCTCTAGAGAATATGACGTTGTATTTCCTCTACACTTCTACAAGGTTTGACGGCCCACAGATATTTTTTTTTTTCAAAATCTCCTCGGAGAATTTCGTCCGTCTGTTCTCTCGGATGAAATCTGCAAAACGACCAAGTGTTGCTCCATGGAACTCGTTCGCCTACGTGCAAACTAGCGACGCTTCAAGACAACCTTCAAGGCACAAATTCTCTATGCTGTCCTTCAACAAATTTGAAGGCCTATCCCTCTTGAGCTTTCCGACGACCTTCAAGTCCTTCAGGAAACTCTTGCACGCACTTCTTGCGGCAAACCTTCAACCACATCCAAGTGTTGAAGTTCCTCGACTCTGTGCACACCTGCAGCAACAGTCCTTCGATACTTCACTCGGGTTCACAACATTGAGACTTTTATCTGACCTGCACACTCCTCACACGTCTCCTATTCCCAATTGCACCTTTGAGAGAAAGAGAACAAAAGAAACCCTATCTGAACCCTCTGTCAACGCACTCCTTGCGGACACTTCGACTGCACTCCTTGCAGGAATTTCTGGCTCATATAAAGAAACAATTGAAACTCATTCCTTCTTCCTCTCAGACTTCAATCCAAGCATGAAATCATATGCATGGAATATAAAAGAAAATGTATAACTGGAAGAAAACATTCATGATCATATCAACATCAATACATAGAGAACAACACAAACCATGAATTTGAATCCATGGATGATTTTAGGGGCTAAATTTCGCTCATGGGCTAATTTTCCATGGTTTTTCCAAAAACGAGATTCGCTATTTTAAAAATGATTCGCCCAAATTCTATAGGATAAAATTATTTTACCTTAAAAATCGCCAAAATTTTATAAAAACTATATAAAATCCTTAGAAAATTGAATATTTTTACAAAAATATCACCAAACATTTATAGTTGGCATAGATTCGCCAAGGTTTCTACATTTTAAAATAAATTTCCATCCTTAAAATCATCCCTATTTGAATCCAAGCTTTCTATTAATTCAAATGTTCATACATGGGTGTTCTTACACAACTCTCTGCATGCTCTTACTCTCTTCAACAAGGCTGCTTCATAATGTTACAATGCATAATGAGGGTGTCTATATCTCGTTTCCCTCCTGCGCTCTACAACTGTCTACTCTAGAATTAAATTCTATCTACCTACATTAACTATCTTAAATGCCTCCTACCTACTAAGGACAAGAGCGATCCGCTCAAGGTCCATTTTCAATATACAAGTGCGCTTCATTAAATTGTTACAATTAAGATTGTGCAACAACTTCAAGGTGTTTTCAAAAATTGTGCTGGCTTGTCCAGCTATCTTCCGCTTCCGCGCTGGCTCGCTTGACATGGGAGATGCTCCTGCATCATTTTGAATGCCTCCTTCCGATCAATTTGTGTTCGTAGGCACAATACTGGGGTGGAGTGATGTGGGAACTGGAGAAGGTAATCATTCTACAAAAATCATGTGGGGTTCTAGCAGCTTTGTGTCAAGCTTAGTTGATTTATTAATGCTTCATCCAGGGCGAATAGAATTCACTTTAACTTTCTTCATTTAGAACCCTTAATCGTTAATTAGCCACTTACTTAGTTCTTTATCTGGCATCTTTACCTAGGTACATTAAATAACATCTCCTTCAAGTGTAGTGAACTTCGAGGAAGGGAAGGGTAGTTTGTTCCACAAGAATTAATAATTTTGTACTACTAAATGATATAACAGTTTTTAAAATTAAATTTGTTTGATCCTTTAAAAACTTAAGGGATTATAATTGTTAGGAAGGGATTGAGTTGTGGGATTGTTGGTTCTAATAGTTCTCTACTCTCACTGAGACATCATACTTAACAATTTTGGTTTGTGGTTTTCATCAAGTCATTTTTGCATGTGCATTTATGAGCGATGTCATATGCGTCTTGTGGACTTGTTGCTTGGGGACATAGGTGTAGTATTCTTCTGAGTTCTTATGACCCTTAGCACATTGGATTTATCCTAAGTCCCTGGTCTAGATAGGTCATGTTGTGCCAGGGTTATCATTGCACCTATCACCTAGGTACGACATGATTCCTGATGAGGGTATCGTGGCACCCACCCTTTTGGATAGAGGTGAATGATCACTTGCACAGAGTCTGTTCTTCCAGTGGTGGGTATGCTGATCTTGTAAGTTCGTTGATGGTGCCTGGGTTGCAATGCCTTCATGCACTCGGTTGCGCGCCATCGAGGTTCCATTTATCTAGTTGTTGAGGTTGTTGTGTCGGGTTGGGGGTATTGTCCCTTAGCTTGTAGGCGTGGTCATGTTGTGTCGTGTGAGTATTTGTTTCTCCTTATTTCTCTACACATGTTTCACCCAGCTTCTCTTGTGCTAGTGCGTGGATTCATATTTGCATGTGGATTTGGGTGCATGCTTGCATTCGTCGTTAGGTGTGTGTGGTTAAACAGTTGTTTTCATCACCTTCTTTCCTAAAAACAAAAAAAAATTGCACCTTGCTTCACTTGGAGTCATAACGACAAGGCCGTTACAGTGCGACGCCATATGTTACAGAATTCTAAATAAAATAGCATAAGAAGCCATATCTTTGTGGACATATCCCAGGATGGGGTGAACCACGATAACACCTGTGTTATGTGTTGGGAATGATTGCATGTTACCTTCTGTAAGTAGTTATACTATGAATGGATGAATGGATAAATCTCTGAGATATGTTATAGAATAGATCAGTTAGAATGGATGCATAGATTTAACATATAAAAGAATATTAAGAATAATAAAAATAACAACTAGGACAAGGCCTAAGAATATTAATTGCAATCTCATATCCCCCATCTTTCCTAGCATACAAGCATTTGAGAATTGTAGTCACCCATAGGATTATCTCGGGTGAGAGTGCGCAGTGCATTCTATGTGTTGTGTTACCTTCTGGTTTAGCAGGGGAGCAGATAGTTTTAGAGGTTTTTTTTGGAAACCTGCTCATATCTGAATCTGGGTCATCCCAAGAGTGGGAAGAGAGATTAGTAACCCAAAAATTCCTTTTGAATGCTTTGAGAATTCATCTTCCTCATCTACACATGTTAGTTTTTCTCTCATTGGTCAGATAGGATTAACTAGTGCTTTAACATTTTTTTCTTTTGTAAAGACAATTTAGATAATATTCAATCCCAAAGAAATGAAAGTCTCTTTTATAAGATAAATTTTTTTGAGGGGGAAACCGAGCCCATAAAATCAGTTGGAAACTACCATCCCAATAAAAACTATCCTAATTGGGGCTTGTGATTGGGTAGTTGTTCCTTATTGCAAGAGGGAATTTTCCTTCTTGTCCATAGGTCCAAAGTAATATAATCAAGTAATAAAAAACACATTTTCAATATATATATTTAAATACAAATATAGTAGCTAACTCTTCATATCTCCTCATGGGGTTCATCTAAAACCCTAACCACCTTAATCATAGCTATGCACTTTGTCCCTCTTATAAATAGATCAAGGAGGGGTCTCCCTCTGCAAATAAGGTCACGGCTCTCCAAGCCATGGTGGATTCTCTTTGTAAACCCTCCTAAAACTTTCCAGCCTTTAGATTCATGAAAAAATGAACACTATTCCAAATGTTTCTCTTCCTCCCTCAATCCATAATAACAAGGGATTTGCTTGAGAAAATAGATAACTCATAGGTCAATTCATAGGATTCTAACATTCTCCTTGAACAATGGAAGTGTGGATGCAAAACAAATAGTTGGAAATGATGGAAAACTTTCATATTACTTATATGGAAGGGGATTTTATTCTTGATCCATAATGGATCATTATATAGTTTTTCATTTATCTTGGTACCTTTTGGCTGCAAAAATTGGAGGAACTAGCTTGCTGGGCCCATTTTAGTAGCATGCCACAATTTGAAAATTTATGGTTTGGAACCTTCTATAGCCATTTTGAGGCATAAAAAGACACTTTTTGGTGTCAAAAGTTTGCATACATAGATATTGTCCCATTAACTCTATTTTACACATTGATACCTTTCCAATGGTGCAAAAATCACCTCAATCAAGGTTCATATATGGAATTTATGCCTCCCACCAGTTGACCTACCTTTTTGACCACCATGGTACTGAATGGGTTCCATGTCATCCCCCATTACTCATGTGTGAAATTTCAAGAAGATTATAGAAGTTTTGAAACCCTAAAACTAATTGATGTTTGAGGTATTAAAAAGCCCTAACCCTAATATTAGAGTATGTCAAAGGTTGGGATGCTAGGAGGAGAGGGGGGTTCCATTTTTTAACATTATACTTGTTCCATAGTTGAGCACATCATCTAGGAGTGTGATTTGAGAGAATAAAAAAGGAGGAAGAATGTTTTGTAGAAACTATGCAGTCCATAGTTTCGTAGCCAACTCCATAGTGAGTGCCCTTTTCTTTGTATTAGCATTTTCATAACTAAAGAAAAGAGAGCAACTGATAGGCCTCACTTTCTAGCTAGGTTTTTTCCCATATAGGGTTTATATCATGACCCAAAGGGGGAATATATAGGTTTAAATGTATATGATATAACCCCAACGGGGGGCATATATGGGACTAAATGTACATGTAATGTGTATATATATATGTAATAGGGTCAACCTAATAGTAAAGGGGCGTCATGTGTAGGTGTCAATAGGTATATTTAGATATCATGTATTCATTATTGTAGACATGTGAATTATTATGTATGAATGTATTTTGTTATGTGGAGGATGTTCTCCTATTCTTTAAGGAGTTATTGTATAAATTATCTATAATGGAATTATGCTCCATGCTCACATTTATGTACATGGTGTGTACTTAAGTTATGTTATGATATTTTAAGAATTCGGTTAATTACATTTGGTATCAAAGCATAGATCATAGGGTTTTTATTCTTCAATAAAGTCATCTGAATCTTGATTATCAAGGTATCTGTGGTAAAAATTGTAGCTTCTATGTCATTATATGTTTGGAGATATACCTTGTGAAAGATAGGGTTTTTGACTAGTCCTATTACTATTCTCAAACAAGTGTTCCCGGTAAAAATATCATATCTTCTCAGATAAGATACAAATTAAGTGAGACTAGTTACATTGGAAAGAGGAAACTCCATAGTGTTTCGGGTACAATTTTTAGAATCAGATATCAAATATTGAACATGTGGAATTATGTACAATTTCTCTCTACAGAACAATCCAAATATGAGTAAGGTTTTGGAAAGTTACCATAACTTTCAATTGGAACATAAATTTTGGGCTAGACCTATGAAATTTTAGAGAGGGCATATTAGAGTACTACAAGCCAAACGTTGACACTCAGAAGGGCCAAAATTTCAGAAATAAATCAAAAGGAAGGTTGACTAGGAGGGCATACTCCAAATCAAGGTTTTAAAGGTATGTTTACTTAAAACTATCATAACTTTTGATTGGGATGTCTGATTGGGATGATTCAAAATCTATTGGAAATAAAAAAAACATAAAATATTGTATTGGAGCAAGGATTATAACTATTTGAGATCATTATTCCTAATATATTAAGGTTGTAAGTTGAGATTGGGTTAGACCTCAATTAAGAATCAATGGAAATACCTTACTTTATTGGAAATGAAGATGAAGATGAAATAAATCCTATGGAATGGTTGATGATAGTAACTAAATATGGAATAAATGATATAATGGAAAAAATTTATATTTTTTTGTAAAGCTTGTAAATGGCGGATGAGTATTGATCATGATACTAGACTGAACATCACTTGGGAAAATGTTTGAGAACTCTTCTCAAATAAATGGATTAGGGATACAAAAAGGGAGGAGATGTATAAAATTCAAGAGGAGTTAAAGGAATCAAAATAAAATGTCTCCAGATTGAACAATAATAATGATGAGCTAAGAAAATATGTTACAAATAAAAACGATGAGTTCGTCAAGATGTAATCCCTTAACGAATAATTAATTAAGGAGGTTAAGAACCTAAAGCAAGAAAATAGTAGAAAATAAAAGTAGGAAATGATGATTCAATGGAAGAATTGGAAAATAAATATGAAGAGGTATGCAGATTACTAAACCATAATAAAAAATTGTTGGATGAGTATAAGATATTGAATGAAGAAAGAAGAATTATAAAAAAAAAACAAGGATCATGTATAGACAATCTACCAAAAGAATTGAATAATAAATTTGCAATAAGGTTTAGGAATCCATAAATATTGATGAGGTAAAATAATAAATGCAATCTAGAATTGAAGGAGATAAGAATTTTATAAATAGCGTGATATTGTAGCTCCAAAAGGTGAAAGAAGAAAATATTCAAGAAGGTCACCAAAATATACTTGATGAAGTTGAACTTAATCTAGAGGATATACATGCCAAATATGATGGTATGATATCCAAGGATAGAGTAATTAAAGACCAAGTAGAGAAGATAAAGGATTCCATTTTTTTATGAAAAAATGAATATAAATGAAATGAGTGTGCAAAATGAAGAAAAATCGTCAAATGTGAAACCATATTGACACCCTCATTACCAAGAAATATTTCAAGGAAGAAAATAATATCAATATCAACATTATGAAGGAATAATATGGAATACTCATCAATATCCATGGGATATGGAATATCAAAACCATTATTCAACAAGATGTTATCATAGACCAACATCTACTGCAAATTGGATAAGCTTCAACAACGACACATGGAATCAAAGGAAATAAAATTATGCAACAACTAGCCACCAAGGATCAACACTGAAAAAAAATTAATTTGGATGGATGGATCAACATCAATGGAAAGAAGAAACCATAAAAATAAGAAAACCATATTACTTGGTTTCATCACATGTGAAGCCTTTAATTACAAATCTTTGAGGACAAAGATTTTTGGAGGGTACTATGTTATGATCCAAAGGAGGAATATGTAGGGTTAAATGTATATGATATGGCCCCAAGAGGGGGCATATATGGGGACAAATGTACATGTAATGTATATATATATATATATATATATATATATATATATATATATATATATATGTAATAAGATCAGACTAACAACAAAGGGGCCTCATGTGTAGATGTGAATAGGTATATATAGAGATCATGTATTCATTATTGTATACATCTGAATCATGATGTATGAATGCATTTTGTTATGTGTAGTATGCTCTCCTATTATTTAAGGAGTTATTGTATAAATGATTGATATTGGAGTTGTGCTCCATGCTCACATTTATGTACATGGTGTGTACTTATGTTCTATTATGATATTTTAAGCATTTGGTTCATCACATTTTCCCATGATACATATTATGTTCATTTGTATGGATGGTGTGTTCATTTGATTTTTATTTGATTTTCATATTTAAGTTATTTTAAAAAAAATTAACAATAAATAGTGATAATAAATATGATATCTAAGGAAATAAACCCACATAATAAAATATTTTAGAATATTACAATATCTGTTGTGACAATGTTTTCCAGCAGAATATCCAAGATATTTTATGGATCAATTCATTTCTATTTTCATTGAAAGAATATCAATATCTCACTTGAAAAAATGTCCCATACTTCATGGGGCCAAGAGGAATGTATCTAAATCGTTGGATGTTAGACTTTTATCATGAAGTGGATATCTTGATTGCCATCCTAGTGTGGGTTTTTTTCCTCATCTATCTTTGCACTATTGGAATCATGATTCTCTAGAATCCAAGGGGAATTTCCTTGGGGGTATATAGAAAAATCCAAACCTTGCACTAGCCTCTTATCCTATTCTAGAATCTATGTTGAGGTCAATCTAAAAAAAAGGAATGCCTAAGGAAATAAATATGAAGCTTGATAACTAGACTCATTCAAAGAAATCATACTATTAATAGTTAAACCTACAAATGTAAGGCCTTCCATGAATATGAGAGTTTTATAAATATTCTAAATCATTGGAAAATAAGTAAGCCCCAATATATAAATTAGAGAAATGAAAGCAAGTTTCAAATAATAACAAAGTTGACAACCAACAAATCCTCTTGTAGTAGATCATAAAGTTATATTAACCCCCTTTTATAATAAATATGTTGTTGTCTCTTATAGAAGAAAACATAGTGCATCAAATTTTTAGATTCTTTGGTCATCAACTATTTCCATTTATGTCCACTTTCCCAACCCTGACCCCTCAAGCTTCCATTCAACCCATTTGTGACCTACCAATCAAATCAATCCCCTTCAAACATATCTCACCTTGTCCTCCCCTACATGGATACCTTGAAGTACACTTGGTTTCATGTCATTGTCCTCCAAGTGGGATGGTTAGTATAAAATATCTCTCCAACAACAAGATGGAGAAAAAATTGGAAGAGAAGAGACTCCCAAAAAAACAAGGAAGAAAATATCTCAAGGAAATAAGAGAAGAGGAGGCCAACAAATAAAATGGATTAGGACACCAAGATTCAATATAATTCATGATGGCATCTAGAACCAAGAAACAATTATGGAAAAACCAAGGAATACAAGGACAACTAGAAACCACTATTGGAAAAATCCCACAAAGCCAAAAGGTTAAATAATGAAGATTGTCTCCTAGAATAACAATGGTGTGGGATTTAAAGTAGTTTTAAAGAAAAATCAATGAGGGATTTAATCAAATATAAGAAATCTATTATTATCCTAATTCAAGAGACAAAATTAGAGGATAAATCCTTAATAAATATAGGAAATAAGCATTGGAAGGATAGTGCATGTATAAGAAGAAATGATAGAGGAGACACTAGTAGAATGTAAACTCTCTAGTTTTATTAGATATTTGAGCTTCAACACACAAAGGTAACACATAAACAGATCTTAACAATTATTTTACACAGGACCACAAAGTAAATAATAAATTTGATTAATGTCTATGCCTTAGTGCATTATTAGGATAAACAATATTTCTTGAAATCCATTCAGGAAATAAGCGACCATGATTATGTCCAAAATAAAATAATAGTAGGAGGCCTAAATTTGATTCTTAGTAATGAAGAGAAGTTAGGAGGAAACATCGAAGACCATTTTGAATAAAATTTCAAATGTTTGATCTCAAATGGGATGTTTTATATTTGAAACCAAACAAATCCAAATAGAAGTATGCCTAGACAAATTCTTAATCCATGGTAACTTTGTTTTGGGTAGAAACATGATAACTACTCATATTATTGTTGGGCTCCGGATTTATAACATTTTCTTGCTGGTTCTTGAAGACATTGTCTACTCTCCTGAAGACTTTTGTTAAGCAAATGGCATTCTTTCTGTGTTATTCATACCCTGTTACACATATATGTTCCATTATATACAGAAACCATGAAGTGCTTCCAAAGCCACAAATGAGCGAAGAATTCAACTATAAATGCAACAATAATCCTCTTATGCGGAGAATAGTTGAACTTTGCAAGAATGCAGGGTGTTGGCTTATAGAGGATAATACTTATGATTATTTTATG
>JZKD02S1847398.1:471273-487749 GCA_000966675.3 Picea glauca
TCTTCTTATGGATTCTTGCAAAACCTCACTCATTGCTGTGGCATTCTCTTGATATCATTGCAGCACTATTACAAGAAAATGCATCCATTTTGCTATCACTACTACCTTCAAACATTAGGCACTTCCAGCCATGTGTACAAGTTACTAAACAGAGGTGTTCCAAATCTTACTACTGGTATCACTCAGTATAATAATGGAATGGCAGATAATGATGAAGGATTTGTGCATTGGTTAAGCTATTTGTTTTCCTGGGTTTTGGACGTGGCCATCAAGAGTTTAAGTGTTGAGCGCCATTCCTGGTATATTTGTCTCTTTAATATAATGTTGATACTAAACAGAGCTTCAAGTTCTCAAAATTATGACCCACTTCCATTCAACTTTAACTCTCTATGGCTTCAAGTTCTCAAAGCTCTAGCAATCATAAAGGTAGTTTATTAGAATCCTATTGAAGGATCCTCTTCATTTGTTTTAGTCAAATTGGGAGACAATAAATGTCCCCTCAAATAGTGGGCCAAGCACTCCTTTTTCCATCCATCCTAAGATTTCATTAAAATTCAACAAGAGATTTATATCTTCCACTAAAATACGAAAATCCAAGCCATAAATCCTTGAGGAATACAAGTGGAAAGGGTTCTTCATGTAAAACTTCAAGAAAAATTGAGAAAAGATGAGGAAATTTGGATATTAAAATCTTAAATTGTGTGGCTGAAATTTGGAGAAAAAATCATTACATTCTTCCATAGGTAGGAAAAGGCTATGCATCAAAGAAATAATGTGTAATAGATCAAACTAGACTCAGGAGAAAGTTCTATAGATTTTGAACCTATCAAAAAAGTAGTTCATGATCACTTCCAAACATTGTACACATAAGAGGAAGACTCATTGTATGAGGATACTTAAGTAATGCTTCAAGGAATACCAGATATAGTTTTAGTATAGGACAATTGTAAGGTGGAACAAGAGAATAGAGGAGGACAAAGTGATCAAAGATATATAGCATATTGATCCAGATAAAGATCCCAAGTTGGATGGACTCACAATTTACATTTTTATAGATTTTGTTGAATGATCATTAAATATGATTTGTAAAAGATGTTAAACAAGTAGAGAAACAAAACAAATCTAGGAGGGGGAACCAATTTTTTCTTCCTTTCCTTAATCCAAAAGGATCACAACCCAACCTCTTTCTTGATATTCAATCCCATCTCTTTATGTAAAACATCCTATAAAACTATAATGTTTTTATGGTAAATACAATGAACCAGATCCTTCCAAATATTTTCCATTGGATGTAGCTTGGGTGGTTGGGAGGAATTGTTACCCTCCCCACCCTGATTCAATTCCTTGTGAGTGACATGTTTCCCCGTTAAATGGGTCTATAAGATGCTCTTGTTGTTGAGCCCCCAATATTTTTAAAATACTCAGCCTTCCTATGTTCTCTTGTGTATTTTGGGGGGATTTTCCATGGACATAGAGAGCACCGATATCTAGTGTCGTGAACCACATGAAAAAAAAAGATCCTTCCAAATATCATTTATTAAAATCAAGGAAGATTTTTCCAAAATAGGAAAATCATTGAAAATGTTATGCTTGTTCGAGATGTAATTCGGTATTTCTAGAGTAGCAATGAAAAAGAGACGATAATTAAAATAGACATGGAAGATGTGTTTGATAGGGTACACCACTCCCTTTTATTTAGTTTCTTATACATGTTTATTTTTGTAGAAAATGTCATTCATTAGATTAGATATTGCATAGGACATCCTTGGATAGCCCCACTTGTCATTGGAAGGTTGACCCCTTTTTTCTAGTGTATGAGAGAGATAATATAGGACCTCCCTTTGTCACCTCTCTTATACATCCTGATGGATTATTCCTTTAATAGAAGACTTGAGTAGGAATTTCTTGCTAGGAGGTTGAGTGGAATCACCATTTTCCAAAGAGAAAAATAAATGATTTGTTATCTATTTGGATATTACACCCTTCTTGTAGGAGGTGTGTCAATGATTATGGAAAATAAATTGACAATGGTTTTGGATCAATTTACAAATTCTTCAAGAGGCCTCATTAACAAAGTGAAAATAATGTCTATGGATGGAATCTTTCTTAGACATTGCTACAATGTATAGCTTGAGTATTTGAATACACTTGCATTCCCTCTAGATCCATGTTAAAATTTGGTTATCCCCGTATATCTTCAAAATCCTATGGCCACTAACTAGAATCCTTAAAAAAATAAAAAACTATCTTCAACAATGCGACTCCCAGTGGTTGAATCTGGTGTTGGAATACTGAAAGGAGGGGTGAACCAATATGATCACTTTTTATAACTTTCAATCACAAGATATAAACTTCAAATTTATCAATAGTATATCATTTATGATTTCATTCAATATATCATGAGAATATAACCATAAGAAGTATCATCACATCAAATAACCACATGCATAGTACACCAAAATTTACGAGGAAACCAAAATGGGAGAAAACCATGTAATGATTTCTTATATATATCAAGAATAAATCCATATGAAGCACCAACTTCCAAATTCTCCAGCACCAACTGAAAGGAAGCATCAACCCCCTGATTTAAAGGCACCAACCTAAAGGAAACACCAACTCCCTCAGTTCTCCAACACCAACCAGAAGGAGGCTACGACCCCCTGATTTATAGGCATCAACCTGAAGGAATCCCCAACTCCCTGAGTTCTTCGAAAACAACTGGAAGGAGGATACGACCCCCTTATTTACAGGAACCAATCTGAAGGAAGCACCAACTCCTTGAGTTCTTTATAACCAACCGTAAGGAGGCTACAACCCACTTTCCTTTCCCTGCCCCATCTCCCTGAAATATAAGTGTAGACTCGTTGTCACTATCATTGATACTGTCACTGCCAATTTCACTAGTACATCAACCAACTTGTCACTATCAGTATCACATCAACCAACCTATCACTTTCATTGTCACATCAACCTATGACTACCACTGTCACATCAACCAACTTGTAACTATCTTTGTCACTATCTCTATCACTGATATACCATTTTCAACCAATAGATCCACTCACATGGATATAAAAACCATCACCAAACCATGTACATCAATAATCAACCATGCACATCAATTATTTACATCAACTTGTATCAACCATGCATCAACCATGCACATCAACCTATACCATACCATGTACATCAACCTATACCATACCATGCACATCAACCATGTACATGAACTGTACCATACTATGCATATGAACTGTGTACATCAACTTGTACCATACCATGCATCAACCTTGTACCATACCAAGTACATCAATCATGTACCATATCACATACATTAACCATGTATCGAACCTATACCATCTCATGTTTCAACCTCAAGATGCACTAACATCACTAAGACATACATGTACCAAGAATATGCCTCACACCATGCACCAAATATGTGCCTCAAACATATACCAATGCCTCAGCAAGATACCAAAGGCATGGCCATGACATCATCAAGATGTAAGAAACATGTAAATCAAGCCATGTATCATACAATCACCAAGGTGTACCATGCACAATCACTACCATGACATGCTTCAAGAATGTACCAAAACAACATAAGCATAATCCTCAAATCTACCACATAACCATACCTTTAATCTTGTATCTGACCTGATAAAAAAAATTACAAACTTATAGTTCCTCAACTTCAACAAAAAGATAATATCATCTTTGTCAAACTTTACCTCAGTCTCAGAGGACTAGTTTTGGATTAGTCAAAAACCCAACTTTCAACAAGCATAACTCTGTACCTGTAATGAATAAAGGAATGAAATTTTAACCACAGATAATATGAGATCTTTCTTCCATCTCCTCAAAATTGTAATATTTGAAACTTCCCATAACAGAAGTTATAGTGAAAATGGAAAACCTTCCTGAATTTTAACCTATTTTGGAGACTGAACTTGTAAAACATTCCCCGTGCTCAATATTTGATATCTAATTATCAAACTTGCACAAAAGATACTAAAGAATGTTATTTTTCCATTGTAAATCGTCTCATAGAAATTGTATTCTCAATGAAGAGGTTATCACTATTTTACTCGGAACACCTATTTGAGAATAGTTTCAGGACTAGACAAAAACTCTATCTTCCACAAAGTGTATCTACAAAAATACAATGACCTAGAATCTGAAATGTTTACCAAACAGACCTTGATATTTCTTCTCAATAGATTCCAATTTTATCTATCCAATTCATTATAGAAAAAATATTATAGTGAAAATGGTAATATGACCTTTAAATAACACACCTTAGAACACAACATCACAAGACTTCATCCTCCCTTAGAATTTCTCTCTTCTTCACTTCATCTTCCCTCTGAAATTTTCCTAAGATCTCCTTGGTTACCTCAGATAAGAATCACAACTCACATAGAATATATTCAATAGAATGTTTGTGTGATTGTACTTAAGAGTGACTTGTTGAGGCATGTATATAATTTTTTCTAAGTAACCTCTTTCCTTAACTTTGGGGATTCTTGAACTTTCTTGTTACAACCACTTAACCCTTTCATTAATGACTTACAACCAATTAGGGGATTCTTGACCCAACTTTGGGGCTTGTTAACCCATGATGTCATAACTCCTCAACTGTGAGGAACCATGTGGTGTACCACCTACCATTGGAAACAACACGACCATGACTATCCATCTATGACTATGTTACCTTCATTTACCTTGTCCTTCATGTCCTAATTCCTCAAATAACTTTGGGATTCATGACCACACCTATTGGTTTCTTGTATACTTTTTCAAAGCATATTCCCATGAGGGCCATACTTAGAGTCACTCCATAAGGGGAACACTTAGGAGACTTATCCAAATACACCCATCACATCTGTTGACTTCAATGACAACCACTACGTTTTGGCATCAATGACAACCAACTATCCAACAACATCAACGACAACCAACTATCCAACAATATCCCCCTTTGGCATTGATGGAAACATTGATACTCCAATACTCTACCTATTCCCAATTCTCATGATCCTTCTCTCCTCATGTTTGTCTCCCCCTTTGACATCAATGACAAAGTGTATATACCTTTGGTGTTGCTTCCCCTATCTTCATGCTTCTAATATTTCGATTTCGATCTTTCTCTTTATCCTCCTTTGATATCATGGGTAAAAGGGTAACTCCCCCTATTGATATAACTTCTCTAAACAACATTTATCTGACTCCATGCCCTCCTCCTATATCCATGCTTTTGATCTTTATTTCCTGACAATTTATCTCCCTTGACTTCTCTGTAAGATGTCATGTAGATCAATGTGAGATTTCTTGTATATGATTTCTTTCCTCTCTTTTGGTGCTCTTTGTCCATTGGTGCTTCCTTTTGTAATTCACTTATATATACAAAAAACATTCAAAGTTACTTGACTTCAATCCTTCATGTATTTTCAAGTTCACATCAATGACCATACCTTCTTCTAATGATATACCTTATGTTTTTCCTTTTACTAGTTTCATTCATGATTCCACTTATCCACTGATTCCACTCATTCCAATTGTTAATATGATTTCATCCACTATCATGTATTTGTTTAGACCTGTCAAATCTCTCATGAATCCATCTCTATCCATATTTCATAAAATGCTCATGTGTTTTCTACTCAATTGCATGCAATGTTGACCCATCTGTTGATTACAACATATTCTATCTTCTCAATTTTTCAAATCAGACTCTACATGTCTAAAAAAATATGTATTGAATATGTTCATGTCTGAATGCATTCATGGAATCCTCTATACAATGAATCTTTTCCACTCTGAAACTTCCTATCCAAAAATTGCAAATACTTCATACTTCTCGAAAGATAGTTCTATGATCTATCGAGTTACTTCTTAGATCCCCCCTTTTCAATATTCATATTTAGTGGGAGTCTCCAAGACAAATGGCTCAGAAAAATACCCGCTCTGATGTGGATTAATCATCCTCTTCTTCTACAGATTCATCATCATCCTCTTTCAGAATTACGATCTCTTCCTCTTTTATTGTGGATTCATCATGATCTCACACTACTTAAAATCATGTGAGTACGATCTCTGGGACCTGGTCGTCATTTACATATTCTTATTCAAACCTTCGTATATCTAATATATTTTGATGATTACATCTACATTAGACATTATCCAGGACACAAACCAGAGAGAGAGCCCCTGAGAGGGGTGTGTGGTTCCTATCTGGGACAGAGTTGGAACATAGAGATGGCCTCCTCCTTACAGATATTTGAGAAGAACTTCATATGATTTTTCTGTGTAAAAAAGTGATAAAGGAGATCTGCTGAGTTGGACGTGCCTGTGGCTGAGCATAAGGTGAATGCGTGAATTCCCAAAGAGTTAGGTGCATCGTCATGAGAGAAAGATGAAGATGATGTATTAGCCTCCTCTGAGCATAGATTCGATGATGAAAATCCAAATGAATCTCCTTTGTAATGCAGTGGGAAAGAAAATATGTTGAGTGGATGTGTCTGTGGATGAGCTCAGGTGAATGTGATCCTAGTGGTTGAGCACTAGTGAGAGTGATTCTTTTGTGTAATGCAGTGAGCCAGAGATATGGACATCCCAATGGATGTGCCCCCAGTGGATGAGAACTAGTGGGTGTATGAGATCCCTTGCTATATTTTTCAAGAGTCAGACCTTCCTATAACCCTAATTGTAATGTAAAGGGTACAAGTAATCCCCACCTTAATGTAAAAGATAATTATTATAAAAGATAATTAATATGGTAATTATTAATTATATTTTGAGTTATTGAGGTCGGCTTTATTTTGCCAATAGACACATCATTTGATGTGACAAGTCTTATATAAATAAAGGTAAATCCCCATTGAGCAAACACACTTATCATATTTTCATCTCATGATTTTAGAAGTTGTGGTCTGAAATTATGAGAATTGCAGCACCCTCTTGTGTGCTAGGTTTGGTTATGGTGTCGAAGGTCTTTCTCTTGAGGAATATAGAAAAGTATTGGCTGGGTGTTCTTCCCTTTTTGAGAAGGGTTTCCCAGGATACTTGTGTTCTTGTGCATGGTTATTCTTCTTGTGATCTTGGTTTTCTACAAGTAGTTATGGTTCAAGTAAAAGTTAACAAGAAATTTAAAGAGGATACATGAGCCATAGCTCATTGAAAACCCAACAATATCAATGTTCTCTTTCATAAAAGTATCCATCATGCTTCTACAATCATGAGCTATATGTCCATAGCTATGGAATTTGTCACATTCAATATTATATGGAGTCAAATATGCATTTATTGCTTGACCATTTCTTCCATAAGCTATGCAATATAAAGCTTTACATCTAAAGTCAGTACAAATAAAAAAATGACCATAAAAGAAAATTCCATACATGGAAGTGAATGATCTTCTTTGTGATGCAGTCCTTCTGAATTCATGCCTTCATTGATCAGGATATTCTCTTTTGTTGTTTCCTTCACAACGATTGAAGATTCTTTGATACTTGAAAGTGGAGGGTCTTCTTTGATACACATCTCTTATGTAATCTTCTTCTTGATTTTTCTTCATTTACGGAATGTTCTTATTCGAGGGCTCACATTATTCCTTCTTAGTAGGGCCTTTTATTACTTATGCATAAATCTTAGTCTTATCTTCATTCTTTCTTTCTAGCAACCTATAACATTTCCCTTTAGCTTTCTTTACTGATTATGTGGAGCTTTCTCTCTCTTTAGTTTTCTTTTTGAGATTGAAAACTTTAACTCTTAATGTAACAAATTCTTCTTTCTCCATCATCTTAATCTTCATGAATTCTTCCTTTCTCTTTTCTTCTTCAAGTTGGGTCTTCAAGGAGACAATTTATTCTTCAAGTAATATTCCCTATTAACTAGATTCTACTTCAATTTTATTTTAGACCTTGACATGGCTAGTCAAAATCTTTTCTCTCTTCTCTGCTTCATTTCTTTGTGCTACTGTTTTTTCTTCCAAAAATTGTTTTTCTTCCAACTGATTTTTTCGTACTTCATCAATCCTTTTGGCTTCTTATACTTGGAATTTTAGGTTTGTAATCATCTGTTGGACTTCTTTAGAGATGGAATTTTGAGACTCCCTTGTTATATTGGTCAATTCTTCCTCAAGTAACTTGTTTTTCTCTCTTTATTTGACCAACTTATCTAAGGCACTGGTTAGGTGTCTCTCATAATGTTCTTCTTCTGAATATGTATGACCTGGTGAGATTCTTTCTTCCTATACTAAATCAACATTGTATTCATATTCTTTATCATGATCAACATGATCTAGAAGAGATTCCTTTGAGTATAAATTATGTGTCTTATCCCAATGTTCTTTGGATGATGAACATTGTCCCACTTTTACTTTTACCGAATTTGGTAATCCTTCCAAGATGAAATCCATTGTTATTTTATTATTTCTCTTTAATTCCTTCTTGGCTACATTCTTCAGTTTCTTTGAAACGATGTATCTTATAACAATTGAGTACCAAACATCATACCCTTGTTCCTGTAAAAATGTTTTCATTATTTTTCTCCACAACTCATACTTCAGACCAATCTGACCATCAAATTGTGGTATTCCATTCCTATACAACCTGTTTCTCTCCATGATGTACCTTTCAGTGGTTAGATTGTTTCTTGAAGGACCGAATCAGTATGAGCACTTTCTACCACTTTCAATCAAAATATATAAACTTCAACTTTATCAACAATATATATTTTATGATTGTGCTCAATATATCATGAGCATATAACCATAAGAAATATCATCACATGAAATAACCACATGCACAATACACCAGAATTTATGTGGAAACCCAAATGGGAGAAAACCATGGAATTGTTTCTTATATTTATCAAGAATACATTCATTGGAAACAAACCTTTTCTTAATTAATGTACCACTTAAAGGCCAGGTGAACGTAGGATAAATTAATAGCTTGTTGTGGTCAGATGGATCAAATAGATAGTAATGAAAGTTCCATATCTTGTCTTGGCCCGACACCAACTTCCAAATTATCCAGCAACAACTAGAAGGAGGCACCAACTTCCTGAGTTCTCTGACACCAACTGGAAGGAGGGTACGACCCCCTGATTTACAGGAATCAACCTAAAGGAAGAACCAACCCCTTGAGTTATCTGGTACCAACTAGAAGGAGGCTACAACCCCCTGATTTATAGGCACCAACCTGAAGGAAGAACCAACTCCCAAAGTTCTTCGACACCAACCAAAAGGAGGCTACAACCCCCTTTCCTTTACATGTCCTACTTCCTTGAAATATAGGTGTAGACTCACTATCACTACCACTAGTATTATCACTGCAAATGTCACTGATACATGAACCAACCCGTCATTGTCAATGTCACATCAACCAACCTATCACTATCACTGTCACATCAACCTTTGACTACCATTGTCACATCAACTAACCTATCATCGTCTATGTCACTGTCTCTATCATTGATATACCATCATCAACCAACTGATCCACTCACATGGATACAAAAACCATCACCAAACCATGTACAAAAACCATGTACATCAATCATCAACCATGTACATCAACCTGCATCAACCATGCATCAACCATGCCCATCAGCCTATACCATACCATGTACATCAACATGTACCATACTATGCACATCAACTTGTAACATACCATGCATCAACCATGTTCCATACCAAGTACATCAACCATTTACCATATCATGTACATCGACCATGTATCAAACCTATACCCTCTCATGCGTCAACCTCAACATGTACCAACATCACCAAGACATACATGTACCAAGAATATAAATCACACCATGAACCAAATATGTGCCTAAAACATATACGAATCACTCAAAAATATACCAAATTCATTACCATCACATCATCAACATGGAACCAATATGTACCTCAAACCATGTATCATATCATCACCATGGTGTACCATGCACAATCACTACCATGACATGCTTCAAGCATGTACCAAAACATCATAAACATAATCCTGAAAAATACCTCATCAGAATACCTATGATCATGTAGCTGACCTGATACAAAATATTACAGACCTATAGCTCTTCCACAACTTCAAAAATAAGAGAATAACATCTTCATCAAACTTTACCTCAGTCTCACGGGACTAGTTTTGGATTAGTCACAAACCCTAAATTTAAAAAATCATAACTTTGTACCTATAATGAATAAAGGTATGAAATTTTAACCACATATACTCTGATATATTTCTTCCATCTCCTCAAAATTCCAGGGTCTAAAACTTCTCATAAGAAAAGCTATAGAAAAAATACAAACATTCTTGAATTTTAGCCTATTCTAGAGAGAAAACTTGTACAACATGCCCCACCCTCAATATTTGATATCTGATTCTAAAACTCATACACAACATACTAAAGGATGTTATATTTTTACTTCAATCAGTCTCACATAATTTGTATACTCTATGAAGAAGTTATGGTTGTTTTACCTGGAAGACATGTTTGAGACTAGTTTCAGGACTAGCCAAAAACCTTATCTTCCATAGAGTGTATCTTCAAAAATAAGACCCATATGATGAAATGTTTACCATAGGTACATTGATATGTCTTCTTAACAACTTCCAATTTTTTCTCTCTGATTCATTCTACAAAAAAGGTTATAGTGAAAATGGTAAGATAACCTTTAAATAACATACCTTAGAACACATCATCACAAGACTTCATCCTTCCTTGGAATTTCACACTTCTGTACTTCATCTTCCCTATGAAATTCACCTTAGATATCCTTGATTACCTCGTATAAGAATCACTTAATTACATAGAATATATTCAATAGAATGTTTGTGTGAATGTACTTATGAGTGACTTCTTGAGGTGTATATATGCTTTTTCTAAGTAACCTCTTTCCTTAACTTTAGGGCTTCTCGAACTTTCTGGTTACAAATGCTTTACCCTTTTATTAATAACTTGCAACCAATTAGGGGATTCTTAACCCATGACCTCATAACTCCTCAATCATGAGGAACCACATGGCGTACCACCTACCGTTGGAAATATAACAACAACAACTATCCATCAATGAGTGTTTTACCTGCATTTTCCATATCCTTCATGTCCTCATTCCTCAAACAACTTCGGGCTTCATGACCACACCCATTGGTTTCTTGTAGACATCTTCAAAGCATCTTACTGTGAGGGCCATGCCTTGAGATATGCCATAAGGGGACCACTTTGGAGACCTCTCCAAATACACCCATCAGATCTGTTAACATCAATGACAACCAACTTTCCAACAACATCATTGACAACCAATTGTCCAACAACATCAATGACATCCAACTATCCAAAAATTCGCCCCTTTGGAATTGATGGAAACACTTATACTCCAACAGTATACTTGTGACCAATGCTCCTGATCTTTTTCTCCTCATGTGTCTCACCCCCTTTGACATCAATGGAAAAGGGTATCTCCATTTGGGATTGCTCCCCTTATGTTCATGCTTCTAATATTTCACTTCTATTCTCTCTTTCTCCTCCTTTGACATCATGGGTAAAAGGGTAACTCCCCCTATCCATATACCTTATCTGAACAATATTTCTATGACTTCATGCACTCCCTCTATCTTCATTCTTCTTATCTTTATTTCCTTACAGTTTTTGTCCCTTGACTTATGTGTAATATGTCATGTAGATCTATGTGGGATTTCCTGTATATGACTTATTTCCTCTCTTCTAGTGATCTTTTTCCATTGGTGCTTCCTCTTGTAATTCAATGATATATATATATATATATATATATATATATATATATATATATATATATTAAACATTCAAAGTTACTTGACTTAAAGTCTTCATGGATTGTCAAGTTAACATCAATGACGATACCTTATTCTAATGGTATAGCTTCTACTATGCCTTTTATTGTTTTCCTTTCCAATTCCCCTTCTCTATTGACTCCAATGATTCCAATTGTTACTGTGCTTTCATCCACTATCATGTATTTGTTTAGACCTATCAAATCTCTAATGAATTCATCTTTTTACATATTTCATAAAATGATAATGACTCTGCTACTCAACTACATGAAATGCTGACCCATCTACTGATATTCCATCTTATCAATCTATGTTCTCAAATTTTCAAATCAGATTCTACATGTCTACAACAATTTGTAATGAATATGTCCCTGTTTGAATGCATGCCTGGAATCCTCTATACAATGAGTCTCTTCCACTCTAAATCTATCTTTCCAAAAACTACAAATACTTCAGACTACTCGAAAGATAGTTCTTTGATCTATAGAGCTTTTGCTTAGAATTCCCCTTTTCAATATTCATATTTACTGGGAGTCTCCAATATGGATGGATTAGAGAAATACCAACTCTGATGTAGAGTAATATTCCTCTTCATCTGTAGATTCATCATCATGCTCTTTTTGAATTATGACCTCTTCCTATTTTCATGTGGATTCATCATGATTTCTTACTACTACAAATCCTATGAGTACGATCTCTAGGACCTACTCTTGATTCACCTGTTTTTCATATTTTTCATTTCTTCTCCAAACCTTCTTATATGTTGTATCACTTTTCTCTTTCATAGAAGTATCCATCATGCTTCTAAAATCACAAGTTATATGTCCATAATTATGGAATTTGTAATATTCAATATTATATGGAGTCACATATGCATTTCTTGCTTGACCATTTCTTCCATAAGCTTTGCAATCTGCAACTTTATGTCCAAGGTTAGTACAAAAAAAAATTCCATAAAATAAACTTGTAAATGTGTTGAACCTGCACAGAATAGATCTAGCTAGAAAATACCACACACATTTGTAGAGAGAAATTGAGAAAGAAGAAGCGAGAGAGAAAGAATGGAAGAATTCTCATTAACCATATTCTGAATAATTTACAATAGATATAGGATACATGAGTAACTAATGCACCATAGTGGTGTTCTAGAGTGATCTGGACACACACCAACATTTACGGGAGTAAATTACCACCTAGTCTAGTCTCTCAGGCAATTATGGGAGTGAATTGCCACCTAGTTGAGTTAACTAGTCAACTAGTCTTCATTTAACCAACTAAATAGAGAGTAGTGAGGAGTAGATCAAGGAATAAAGGGTAACGTACCATTCTGGTGATGATCCCAAGACAAGTGTGCATTAGCATGGTGATGATCCCAATGTTGCATGGTGACAAAACCAATGCAACATCTAAACTCAACTCAACTAGTCAAACTGAAGTGTCAACTGAAAGAGAATATTCTCCAGGTGGAATATTCTCCCCTAAAATATAGGAGACTGTATAATGACTAATTATGACTAATAAACAAGGAAAAATAAATCATCACTATGGTGAAAATAAATAATGGGTCTCGACAACGAGGCCATGTTAGGTACCCAAATACAAAAGATACACTAAAAATAAAGTGAGGAAACAAGGAAAACCTCATGGGAAAAAGCCCCCCTCAAATTACAATGCATAAAAAATATAAAATGAGAAGGAACAAAAGGCAGTTGCTAAGCAACCTTGTCCTTCACTCCAAGAAGACCTCACAATTGTGCAAGTTTGTGCTCGTTGAAGATTTTGTTAAAGATGTAGATGTTTGCACGGTTCTGATGAAGTAGATGAATCATTAATATTTCCACACATATCCACTTTCTCTTCTTGTAATGAAGAATATCCAAATAAAGTTTGGATGAAAATTTGAAAACCATGCGGCCGTTTCTAGAGAAATGTTGAAATTTTGTTGATTTTAAAATGATCATAACTTCACTTCTCGTACTCCATTTCGGATGATTTGTTTTTTGAAATTGGATATTTTCCCGAGAGGAATTCAAATATCCATTTTGTTTATGCAAATTGTTCTTAAAAAATATCAGAATTGAGTCTGATGTGCGCAGATCCTTTTTGTCTCCTAGGATGCATGCATTGCGCATGGAAAAGTGTCTGCATGTGACCCCTAAGATGCATGCCATATATATTCCACATGAATTTCAGAAAACAAATATGAAATGGAGTAGACATCATCTTCAATTAGTGAAATACAAATTTGTGCAAATACGTTTGTAGAAGACTCTTCATAATAAGAGGCCTGATCTTCTAATGGCTTCTCTTCTGGCTCTATCTGTTCAACCTCCTGCATGAAATCTTCACAATCTTATTTATTCCCAAATAGAACCTCCAATCTGGTCCATAATTCATTTGGAGTTTATTCTTTTGATTCTTCATATACTTGATGGAAAATTTTGGGAGAAACAAATGTGCAGATACTTCCTATGGCCATATCTTATCTATTGAGAAAGTCATTTTTATCATCGATAGAATCAGGCTCTACTTCTATTTCCATAGTTGTTTGGTACAAGACTCTGCATCTGAGATGAAGTATAATTTTTGGCTTCCATTCCAAATAGTTATGAGGGGTGAGAAGTATTTTTGATGAGTAAAACATAGATTCCATATTTGTTGCATTCTTTAATCTTCTGTACCTGCAAAAACAATTGGTGTAGCTTTTGCTTAGTAGTCCATCAGCTCTGATACCATGTAAATGTTTTTAACCTGCGTAGAATAGATCTAGATATAAAATACCACACACATTTGCAGAGAGAAATTGAGAAAGAAGAAGCGAGAGATAAAGAATGGAAGAATTCTCATTAACCATATTCCACACTCAAAGAGTGAATAATATACAATAGATATAGGATACATGAGTAACTAATGCACCATAGCAGTGGTCTAGAGTGATATTGACACACACCAACATTTACAAGAGTAAACTTCCACCTACTCTAGTCTCTCAGGCAGTTACGAGAGTGAACTGCCACCTAGTTGAGTTAACTAGTCAACTAGTCTTCAGTTAATTGACTGAATAGAGAGTAGTGAGGAGTAGATCAACGAATCAAGGGTAATGCACCATTCTTGTGATTATCCCAAGACAAGTTCACATTAGCACGGTGATGATCCCAATGTTTCATGGTGACAAAACCAATGCAACATCTAAACTCAACTCAATTAGTCAAACTGAAGTGTCAACTGAAAGAGAATATTCTCTAGGTGGAATATTCTCCCCTAAAATATAGGAGACTAGATAATGACTAATGATGACTAATAAACAAGAAAAAACCTTAGGAAAAATAAATCATAGGTGTGTGTGAAGTAACTCCAAGAAAACTTGCATATCTAGGAGTGAATGATCTTCTTTGTGATGTAGTCCTTATGAATTCATGCCTTGGTTGATCAATATATTCTCTTATATTGTTTCCTTCATAGTGATTGAAGCTTCTTTTATACCTGAAAGTGGAGGGTTTTCTTTGATATCTCTCTTTTCTATAATCTTCTTCTTGAGTTGTATTCATTTCTGGAATGTTCTTCTTTGAGGGCTCACATTCTTCCTTCTTAGTAGGGATTTTGATGACACTTGCCTAACTATTAGTCTTCTCTTCATTATTTCTTTCTAGAAACCTATGACATTTCTCTTTTGTTACTGATGATGTGGATATTTATTTCTCTTCATTGTTCTTACTGAGCTTGGAAACTTTAACTCTTAATGTAACAACTTCTTCTTCAAACTTCTCATGTTCTTCTTTTTTCTTCATCATCTAGATCTTCATGAATTCTTCCTTTCTCTTTGATTCTTCAAGTTGGGTCTTCAAGGACACAATTTGTTTTTCAACTCTTCTTTTTTGTTGATTGAATTCTACTTCAAATTTATTTAATTCCTTGAGATGGATAGTCAAAATATTTTCTCTCTTCTCTACTTCCTTTCTTTGTGCTACTATTTCTTCTTCCAAAAATTTCTTTTCTTCCAATTGACGTTTACATGCTTCATAAATCTTTGTTTATTCTTCTACTTGGAATTTTAGGTTTGTAATCATCTAGTGGACTTATTCAGATCTAGTATTTTGAGACTCCCTTTTTATCTTGATCAATTCTTCCTTGAGTGACTTTTTTTTCTCTCTTTGTTTGACCAACTTATCTAAGGCACTTGTTAGGTGTCTCTCATAATCTTCTTCTTCTAAATATGTCTGACCTAATGAATTTATTTCTTCCCATACTAAATCAACATCTTATTCATCTTATTTATTATGATCAACATGCTCTAGAGGATATTCCTTTGAGTAGAAATTTTCTATCTTATCCCAAAATTGTTTGGTTGATGAACATAGTCCTTCTTTGAATTATACCGGATTCGATAATCCTTCCAACATGAAATCCATTTATATTTTGTTGTTTCTCTTTAATTCCTTATTGGATGCAATCTTTTGTTTCTTTGAATTGGTGTATCTTGTAACAACCAAACACCAAACATCATACCCATGTTCCTGTAAAAAAAAAAATATTCTTTTGCTCCACAACTCATACTTCAGACCGATCTCACCATCAAACTGTGGTATTCCATTCCTATAAAAACTATTTCTCTCCATGATATACCTTCCAATGTTTAGATTGTTTCTTG
>JZKD02S1847398.1:487812-500861 GCA_000966675.3 Picea glauca
AATATATAAAATTCAACTTTATAAAAAATATATCATTTATGATTGCATTAAATATATCATGATCATATAACCAGAAGTAGTATCATCACATCAAATAACCAAATGCACTGTACACCATAATTTACGTGGAAACCAAAATGGGAGAAAACCATAGAATGATTTCTTATATGTATCAAGAATACATTCATAGGAAGCACCAAATTCAAAATTCACCAGCACCAATTGAAAGGAGGAACCAACCCCCTGATTTACATGCACCAACTTGAAGGAAGCATCAACTCCTTGAGTTCTCTGACACCAATCGGAAGGAGGCTACGATCCCCTGATTTACAGGCATCAACCTGAAGGAAGCACCGACTCCCTCAGTTCTCTGGCACCAACTGGAAGGAGGCTATGACCCCCTGATTTACAGGCACCAACCTAAAGGAAGCACCAACTCTCTAAGTTCTTAGACACCATCTGAAAGGAGGCTACAACCCCCTTTCTTTGCCCCGTCCTATTGCGCTGAAATATAAGTGTAGAATCACTGTCACTAACATTGATATTTTCGTTTCCAATGTCACCAATACATCAACCAACATGTCACTGTCACTGTCACATCAACCAACCTATATTCTATCTTCTCTATAAAACATGTTATATCCATAATGGTAATATGACCTTTAAATAACATACCTTAGAACACATCATCAAAATTCTTCATCCTCCCTTGGAATTTCACCCTTCTTCACTTCATCTTCCCTCTGAAATTCACCTCAGGTATCCTTGGTTACCTCAGATAAGAATCACTTACTCACATAGAATATATTCAATAGAACGTGTGTGTGAATGTACTAATGAGTGACTTCTTGAGGTGTATATATACATTTTATAGGTAACCACTTTCCTTGACTTTAGGGCTTATTGAAACTTCTTGTTACAACCACTTTACCCTTTCATTAATGACTTACAAAAAATTAGGGTATTCTTAACCCATGACCTCGTAACTCCTCAACCAAGAAGGACCACATGGCATACCACTTACGATTGGAAATGGAATGACGAGGACTATCCATATATGAGTGTGTTATATGCATTTATCCTATCCTTCATGTCCTTATTCCTAAAAAAAATTGGGTTTCATGACCACACCTATGGTTTTCTTGTAGGTTTCTTCAAAGTGTCTTCTTGTGAGGGCCATGCTTAGAGCTATGCCATAAGGGGACCACTTTGGAGACTTTTCTAGATACACCCATAAAATATTTTTACATCAATGAGAACCACTTCTTGTTGACATCAATGAAAATAAATTGTCCAACATATTGTTGGTATAATGGTTTTAATCAAATATGTTTTATCGACATTACCAATTTATGAAGGTTCTATAATGATGGAACCTATTGGATAATGAAACATGTCAAGAGAAACATTCAAAAATTTCTATGGAAAGGAAAGTCAAATATCAATAAATACTATATCATAAACTAGAATATAGTTAGGGAATCCCTTCAAAATAGTGGGTTGGCGATCAAGGATTCCATTCTCATGAATCTGGCATCAAGTGTAAAAATAATGTGGAGACTAGTTTTGGGTGAGAAAGAATGGTGGAAGATGGTATTGCATAAAAAATATCTCCAAGAAAATAGATTGAGGTGACTAAATCATCCAATTCAAATAGGTCATTGTTGTCATATCTAGAGACTTTGTAAATTAGTATTTATTCTCATCCAATATCATCTCAACTAGGTGCTTAGAAATGGTAGGAAAATTAAAACTTGGGAATATAGGATCATGGGAAAGTTTTCCTTGAATCCAAGAGACGAGGTGAGAAAAATCGAGTCTCTTATGAGTGAAGTTATTAAAAAATTGTTTGGCCTTTTGTGCTAAGATTAATCAAAGAGTGGAAAGTAGAAAAATCATACTAGATTACACCTCTATATTCTATCTTAACATCACTTCACTCTTTATTAGTCGTTGTTGGTGTGTGAAAACCAATAGGTTCAAGACCTTGGGTTCAAGTTAATTAGTCCAACAAAAACCTATAGATACCAGACCTTTTGGCATCACCTGCAAGAAGGAGAAGTATCACATGAGGTGTTCTTATGGATACTGCACGAACCAAGATTTTGTAGCAGTGAGGGAAATAAAGCAGACACACTTTGTCATACCTACAGGATCCTTTCATGTGCTAGATCCTAGTTAACTTGTCCTCACTACTTAATTCTATATGAATACTAGTCCATATTTATGTCGCTTAGTGGTTAAACATACAATTAATTCTATTGCTCAGTAATATGTTGACAATATCCACAAATATAAGCATCCATCCATAGTAAATGCAAGACTTATCACAATACATACATGAATAATAATTCGACATCACAATTAGACACAAAGTTATCATGGTTCACCCACTCCTAGGATATGCCCACAAAATATTTTATTCTTTATTATATTTATGGAATTTTTCTTTCACTCTGTGCTACAATGGATGTTCAATATACAAAATACTCTTCTAACATTGGTAGCTTCTTTTACGCACAATACCCTACAACAACAAAAAAAACTAAGAATCCTCTCAAAGGATCTTCCATTCTTTCTCTCTTGACTTCAAAGTTATTATTCATATTGTATGTCTTTTATTTAGGTTTTTTTTCCAACTCATAATGAGTTGGAAACCACTCATGCTCGACTAGTGACAACTCATGCCCAACTGGTTTTCCTGGATTTTGCACTAGTTTTTCTTTCCTATCCCCCATGTTTTTTTCTTTCTTCTCTCTTCATTATTGATCTTCTTGATATTCTTGGTCCTACACCTTTTCCCTGCATCTCATCTCTTCTCATCATTTTTTTCCCAAAACTATCTGCCCAATAGGCCCCCAAAAATCACTTGTGTCTCATCTCGGGCCACTTAGGCCTCTGTTGTGTCGTGTTCGTCCATGCCATAGTGAATTTATGGAGACTATCCTTTGTTGTATGAACTATTTGTGTGATCTTAAATTCCTTTTCCAAAATATCCTCCATGGTCTACGTAGTTACTATAGTCAATTTGGCCTAAGTGTCTTGTGTTGTTAATTTCATGGTGCTCTATGTTGTTGATAAATCTTCGAGCACCCTGATGGTTTCATCTTGCATTTTTTACTGATGTAGAAGAATCGCTCCACCTTAGTAGGCACCAGTTGGATTTCATGCATGGTGCACATTTAAGGGAGGAGATGCGTTGCCCTCTCATTTTGCCTCGAGAATCAAAAGCACGATCCAAGCAATTAATGATGACAAGATGGAAGAGCCAAATTGTGATTTCGCAAAAGATGGAGTTAAGGTCTCCATTAAGTGGTTGACAGAAGAATGGATCAAAATCCGATCTGGAGCAGATTTACATCATTGTAATTTTCGCTTTCGATAGGCATTTTGAATGGTGATTTGACACCACTTTAGCTTGCAGGGAATATCATTAAGCCCCTCTTGTATACATATTTTTATTATTGTCAAGCAATGTTAGTTGGTTGTAGGTTGTAAGGGGAAGAGAGTCGAGACTCAGTTGTAGCTTGGACTCGAACATTTTTCATTTGACATTCCACCATTAATAGAAAATGACAGTTGGCAAAATATCGAGAGATTCAAGAGAAATAACTTTGGGAGGTTTTTCGAGAGGAAATGAAGATATTCACGAGGTCATGAAGAGATATTTCAATCCATACAATTGGATCTGGTAGGGCATGTGGCAGAGATCCACGCATTTCAGAGGAAGAACCCTTCGGAGAAAGTTGAGGAGAGAATAATCGAAGAGATTGAGAAGCCGAGGCAATCTTATTCGTCCATCGAGATAGAATGTGTGGTGAGAGATCAACACTTCACTAATATGAAAGTCAGGAAAAGTAGATTTGGGAGAAGAAAGGACTTGTGAAGTCCGAACTCGCAAACTGATCACAATCATTGATCGCGAAGAGAACGTGGACTGCAGATCTAGTCCCAGAGAATTCGTCGATTTAGGAATCGGGGAAAAGGAGAGAGAAGCTCGTGAAAGTTTTGAAGAACGAGATCATGAAGGGAGATGGCCCATGGTCATATCCCATGGTCATGTCAAAGAGAAATCCCAGCACGAGGAGCTAGCAGCATTAGCATTAATATTTGAAAAGCATTGATAAAGTAAAGGGCTTGTGTCAAGTTAAATCGGTTCCATCAGGAGCCTGATGAACCATTTGGTTTGGTGACTAGAATGATCCTAGATCGGGAAGTCGAGTCATTCCCAAAGGAGAGGAGGGGAGGTTGACGCCAAGTGGTATCAAAGTTTGTTTTGTTTGAAGATCGTAGGAAAAGGAGATATCAGAGCTAATGCATAATTTATTTCTGTAAGCAAGGGAGGAAGAGCGTGGTACTATGTTGAAACAGTTGCAAGGCCTGCAACAGATGTTAAACAACCAAGTGGGCTGCAGGTGAAGCAAGATGGCCATTGGAAGTCATGATCACAGTCAAGGGAGAGTCTTCCCGTAGAAAAGAAAAGTGGATATAGATAAGGATCTCAGGGAAATTCGAACCTAGATGGAAAATATAGCATTCAAGATGAAACAAGAAGGAAAGATGCACTGGAGGTATGAATGGCCTTTGAAGAGGACAACTAAATGGCCTGTTCAGAATTTTTTGGCTAGAGGGCAGCAACAGGTGTTAAAAAGGTGGCTAAGATATGTTGAAAATCTCAGTGACGAGGGAAAGAGATTTGGCAAGGGTCTCGTAGGTTGTCAGATGGGAAATAAGAAGGGATTAGTGGATCTCATAAACTGTTAGGTGGGAAGAGGAGACATCCCATATTTCCAAGAAGGAAAGGGAGGATAAATGATCTCAGCTGAGAGTTAACTTCAGTTGGTGTTGAGAGATGAAGAGGAGGTAGAAGAAGGACCTCGCTCAGATGGAGATTTGCACAGAACTGTGAACCGTGTGAATGAAGATGATGAGACGTTGAAAAATTCTACCATCAAGGAGAAGGATCAGAGGACTGTTCTGATCATTGTAGGAGTTGAGATATTCCTACCAAGTGACCGAGGAAAGGCTAGCATAGATGTTGCATATGCAGCATAAGGACAACAAGATGATATTTTCATGAAGGAGGATGAACATCTACTGAATTTTGTCCCAACAAAAGAAGAAGAGCGTTCTGTAGAATTGCTCAGAATTTTTATTTAGGAAGATGAACAGGAGATGACTGCAGCAGAAGAGGAAGAAAACATCATAGAATTTATTGATTTGTGTGAGGAATTGAGATCCCTATAAAGAAGAGTGGTAGTGCAAGGAATACACATCCAACAGGATAATTTGGAATCAGATGGAGGATCATACCAGCACGGGTTGCAGCTGGAGGGAGCTAGAATGGAGCCAATCGAAGAACTGACATGAGTTGATCTGTCAAGAGAAGTGGTAGCTGAGTAGAAGCTTAGTGATGAGAAGCCTATAGGAGTGGAATTTGTAGAAGAGTGGAAAGTTAAGGACACAGGATTTGGAGAAGACAACTTGGGAGATTAGTATGATTTACCAAAAGACAAGGGAGAAATGCAGTAAGTTAGACTGCAACAAAAGAACCAGATGATATGGAAGATGCTGTTGAGGAGATATGGAAGGTGATGTTGGATTCAGTGGAGGAATTGGTCAACATGATGAAGATGGATGAAAGGGAGCCTCCATGAGCAGCAAGGATGATGCAGGAGCAGAAGCAGCGAAATGAAGGAGCAAAGAGACAACTCCAAGAGAAAGTTTGGGATCCACGAGGATTTCAACCACACTGAAAATATCATGAAAAGGAGCTCATGAATTTTGTAGACATGGAGTATAATGCAGGAGAATCAATCCACCTCAGCACGCGCTAGTCGGATTTCACGCATGGTGCGCATTTAAGGGAGGAGAGGCGCAACCCTCTCATTTTTCCTCAAGAATCAAAAGTGTGATCTAGGAAATTAATGATGACAAGATGGAAGTGACAAATTGTTCTTTCACACAAGCTGGAGTTAAGGTCACCATTAAGTGGTTAATGGAAGAATGGATCTACATCCAATTTGGAGCATATTTCCATCATTGTAATTTGCCCTTTCGATAGGCATTTTAAATGGCGATTTGAAACCACTTTATCTTGTGAGGGAATCTCGTTGAGCCCCTCTTGTATAAATATTTTTATTATTGTCATGAAATGTTAGTTGGTTGTAGGTTGTAAGGGGGAGGGAATTGAGACTTAGTTGTAGCTCGGACTTGAACATTTGTAATTTGACATTCCACCATTAATAGAAAATGACAGTTTTTCCTATTTTACATTTCTTTGTAATGGATGTTGTGTTATGAATGTCATTTACATGCATTTGAATTATAGATGAATGTTAGAAATCATCTGCAGGGATACAGATACAATTTTCTATCTGCGAGTGTGTTGGATTAGGTTTGGTTCTCTAGGCTAAGTGTAAGGAGTCTGCTATAGAGAGAGGAAGCTCTGTGAGCCGATGCAAGGAGTGTGTGTCTAAACTCAGTGGAGTCAAAAAAGAAGCTACGAGGAGGGAATACCAGATTAATTCACAGACTTGGGAGAAAATTTAAAGGTGGTTAAGTACATTGGAAGGAAATATTATGTGGGAGGAAACACATTCTAGAGTTACTGAACACTCTGAAACACTCTTCCAGAAGGGCATCGAGTTGCTAAAAATGTGCACAAGGACAACAGATTTGGAACTGTCGGAATTTTTGGGAGAATTTCATAATTGTTGAACATTTTGAGGAAGGAAGGCTTTGCAAGAGTGCATCGACAAAGGAAAGGAGATTCCTTAAACCTTTCCATAAGGCTAAGAGATAAGGCATCGAAGAACTGAGTTGAGCGCAAGGAGTGTGCCAAATATATTGTAAGTCCATCTTACAAGATCAGGGGGGAGAGCAAGAAACTACCAGGAGGGAACGAGGGAGTTCACAAAGGAATGGTGAAATTTGAAGGTTTTCAAGATGAGCAAAGTCGCAGAAGAGTCTGCGTAGAATTCTGCAAGGAGTGAAGAAGAAGTTCAAGAACAACCTAAGTATTGAAAGGTTAATTTGCACTAAGTGTGCAAAAGAGTCGAGGAATTGCTGAAGTCCCGAAGACATTGAATCAATCCATCATCGAGGAGGAGATAGGTGGCAGAAGATCGAGAGGTTCAGGGGCAATAACTTTGGGAGGTTTGCTGAGAGAAAAAAAAGATCTTCATAAGGTCGCAAAGAGCGATTTCAATCTAGACCCTTGGATCTAGAAGGGAATGTGGCATAGATCCACACATTTCAGAGGAAGAACCCTTCGGATAAAGTCGAGGAGAGAATACCCAAAGAGCTGAAGAAGCCAAGGAAATCCTAGTCATCCATCGAGATAGGACGCATGGCAAGAGATCAACACTTCGTTGAAACACAAGTCAGGAAAAGAAGAGTTGGGAGAAGAAAGGACTCGCGAAGTCCAAACTCGCGAGTTGATCACAGTCGTTGATCATGAGGAGAACATGCATTGTATATATGGTCCCTGCAAATTCGTCGATTCGAAAATCGGGGAAAAGGAGAAAGCATCTCGCGAAAGTTCCGAAGAATAAGATCGTGAAGGGAGTTGGCCCATGGTCATAGACCATGGTCACATCGAAGAGAAATCCTAGCACGGGGAGCTAGCAGCATTGGCGTTAATATTTGAAAAGCGCTAATGAGAGGGTCCACGGGTGCCACATAACCGCGCCGAGAAATTAAAGGGCATGTGTCAAGTTAAATCAGTTCCATCAGGAGCCCGATGAACCATTTGTTTTGGTGACTCGAACGATCCTAGACTGGGAGGTCGAGTCATCCACGAAGGAGAGGAGGGGAGGTTGATGCCATTTCCACTTATTTACAACATTCCTCTATTCTTCCTTAATTTGTTCCACTCTACTGTATAGTTTCTTGTTAGCCAATATCGCTGAGGCCAATGCATTCATGTGTTCAGTGTCCTGCTGTGCTTCCTCTTGTTTACTCCCTATCCTATATTCCATTTATTGTAGTTATGTATTGATGGTAAGTGTTTTCCATATGTGTGTTCCTGTCTCACACATATTTATGCATTCATGTTCCCAAATTTTTATATTTTCTACTTTTTTTGTGTAGTCCACTCCCTTTGTGCTCTTTCTTCCGGTGGTGTCCCTGGAATGGAGCACACTTCCAACTGCATGATATTTGTGAAGGAATTTGATAGCCTCACTAATATTTCCTACTTTTTCTTCTATCATGGCCTCTACCACCATCGGTACCTGTGGGACCTCCTTAAATAGTTTTCAGAGTGTTACTTTCACTTTCTGCACCATCTATTTGACTTCCTCCTTCTCCTTGAAGGCTTGGGTGGCCTTTCCTTTCGCTTCACTCTTTTCTATCTTGGGTTTCTCTTCCTATCCCTTTGCTTCTCTCTTCTCCTTCTCTTCAAGTTTGACTGGATATTATACTACACCATTTTCATGGAGTGCAATTGTGTACTTTTTCTACAGTTCTTCTTTCCCTACTTCTTCTTTGTCCAACTCGTTGGTTGAATTGTCTACCTGAAACCATATTTCCTGGGTGATCTCAGTGTTAAGATCATGTTGTAATTCCATTAGCATCTGGGAGATGACTAAGTCCTCATGAATTAGGCCTTCCAACTTCTCCTTGTTGGAGATACTTCACACACACCTAGGATTTATTTTTCATAAGGTTTTCCCTAAGTTTATTAGTCATTATTCAGTCTCATATAGTTTCGGGAGAATATTCATTTTCCTACATTCTAGGAGAATATTCTCTTCAGTTCACACTTCAGTTGGATCAGTTGAGTGGAGTCTTGATGCCACATTGGATCCATCACCATGAAACATTGTTATCATCACTGCTAATGCACATTTTTCTTGGGATTATCACCAGAATAGCGCATTTCCCTCACTTCACTTTGTTTCAGTTAATTAGCTGAAGACTCAGAGGCTAGTTAACTCAGACTAGGTGGCATTTAACTCCAGTAACTGTTGGTGTGTGTCCAGATCACTCTATACCACCACTATGGCACATTGGCTTCTCTTCCAATGAACATTAGTTGGGTTATAAAGAGTATGTTATGAGTAATTTATCATTCATTCATTCTGTTAATACAATTCTTTTGTTCTCTCTCTCTCTCATTTCCGTCTTTTCTCATTTTTTCTACAAACTGTGTATGACCTTTCTAGCTAGATATTATCTATGTAGGTTCATTCACATTTACATGGAATCAGAGCTGACGAATTTCTAGGAAAAATACACACCAGACTCTTTTTGTAGGTACCGAAGATTGAAGACAATGGGAAAATGGAATTTCCAAAAGAATTGATTCTTATACCATACAATTTATTTGCATGGAAGGATAGTATGATAATACATATTCAAATAAGAGGATTATGCGGGTTAACCATGGACACAGAGACCGAACCTACATTTGTAGCATCCCCAACATCCAACTGTTGGGCCATGCCACGTGAAATTTTTTCAAACCATGTACGAATTTAAAGCATACAAATACTATGCAATTACACAGGTTTATACAAAATAATAATGGAAATACACATGAAACATACACAGGAAAAACCCATAAAAAAAAATGCATAATTAATGATGAAACACATAATTTAACACACAATTGACACTTATCTTTGATTAAAACACCAACAATTGCATGTAGTCCTTACACATTCTTCCCAACCTTAGACCACGCTGCTCATAACTCTCAATAGTGGTCACCCTCGAGCTAGGACTAAACTCCACCCAGGTAAATGAATTCTTAACCATGCTGATGTATCTCAGGAAACATGAAAAAATACGTCACAGGTGCCATCTCGAACTAATAGTTTGTAGTCCCTCATTCGCCACATGCCTGTCCCACCCAAGGAAATGTGCCCCTTCTTTTCTCAATAGTCCTTTGGCTGCCCCATTTCCTTTCTGGGGCTTCAACAATAAGCTAGAAAGGAAGTCTCAGAGCCCTGTAGATGCAGTTTTGGCACCTTCGAGAAAACAATTCCCAACAATTCTCTCACCCAGAGAGAATTTCACATGGGCCTAACAACCCTCCGCTTCAGTATTCCATGAGCATGGAAACCCTCTTCCTCAGTCAAAATCTTAAGTTAACTAGGTACAAGTACATTATTGGCTTGGGTAAGGTACATGTATGCTACTTGTGACAGAGAGGTATGGAGGATAGTTGAAATTCGTGAGTCCAAGAATGGAGGAATGATGGAATGACAGGAAAATGCACTAAGTCCAAATTATTTGTATGCATGTCCCTAATTTGACACTTGTTAGGTTGAGAGCTACTTTGGCCCACTTGTCCCCATCCTTAGAATTTAGGATAAAATAATTATCCATACCTTATACTTTAAGGTATATTAATATAATACTCCCTTTTGGCTTAATATCTCTAGATTAGCCCCCTATCCTTAACATTTACTCCCATTTCACTAACTAGTGGATTTTAGTCCCCCATACTCTTTTACATGATTGGTCTACACATAATGATTTGTTTTTCATTAATATTTTCATTTGAATACATTTACATTTACATCACAGATATATTGTCCTTTTCTGCATACTGACTCACCAGACTAAGTACATTTGTATTGAAATTTACAGTTGGGGTTCGACCTAGGGTTATTGCATTCCCCTCCCCCTTATTTATGCAGTTTCCTCGGTGCAATATATACACAAATACAACCAAATCCCCCATACTCTTTTACATGGTTGGTCTACACATAATGATGTGTTTTTCATTAATATTTTCATTTGAATACATTTACATTTACACCACAGATATATTGTCCTTTTCTGCATACTGACTCACGAGACTAAGTACATTTGTATTGAAATTTACAGTTGGGGTTCGACCTAGGGTTATTGCATTCCCCTCCCCCTTATTTATGCAGTTTCCTTGGTGCAATATATACACAAATACAACCAAAATTTCAAAATTCCTCAAAAATATGCAGTTATTATGCCCGCATACCATCCTAACGCTCCCAAGTTACATATTCAAGATTGTACCAGGTCCATTGGACCTTTACTAGCTCTATGGATCAGTTCCATATCTGCTTGATCTTTCGGTCCAGTATGCACATTGGATGCACTCGAAATGTGCCTTCTTACTCCACCTTAATCACATTCCAATCAATGACATGATTAGCATTAGGTATATACTTTTTGAGCAATGATACATGAAATAAATTATGAATATGCATTGATGCAGGAAAGGAAAGAATGTATGTTATAGGCCCAATCTTCTCTAGGATTTCAAATGTCCCATAACAATGAACTTCCAACTTTGAAAAATTTCCCAACTTCAAGGAACTTCTGTTGGCCTTTACTTTCAAGAATACATGGTCGCCCACATTAAATTCCTTGTGAGTTCTTCCCTTATCAGTATATATTTTCTTCCTATCTTGGGAAGCCTCTAAATTCTGTTTTATTTTCAACAATTTCTCTTCCATTTCCATGAGTAATTCTGGCCCAACCAATGCTCTATATGTTGGGTTTTCCCACCTTATCGGTGTGTTGCACCTTCTTCCATAAAGTGCCTCAAATGGGCTCATATTTAGAGATTCTTGGTACCCATTGTTATAATCAAACTCTACTAAGTGTAGGTAGTCTTCCCATTTTGATGGTTTATCCATCACATACATCCTCAACATATCCTTAATCACTCGATTCACCCTCTCTATTTGTCCATCTGATTCTAAATGATAAGTTGTACTAAAATTCAAATTTGTTCCAAATCCCTTAAATAATCTTTTCCAAAAATTTGATGTAAATTTTGGATCTCTGTCTGACACAATTGTCTTGGGTATACCATGCAGTCGAGCAATTTCTATCATATAAATATCAACAATGTGGGCTTCCTCGTGAGGAATATTTACTAGAATAAAATGGGCATCTTTGGTAAACTTATCCACCACTACCATGATAGAATCATGCTGCTTGTTTGTTCTAGAAAGTTTGTTGATGAAATCCATTGTTACAACTTTGCATTTCCCCTCAGGAATGGGTAATGGCTATAGAAAACCAGCTAGGTGTCTATTCTCATCCTCGACCTTTTGACACTCCAAACATTTGGCAATAAAATCATCAACTTCTTTCTTCATTCTTGGCCAATAATATTGGCTCTTGATAGATGCAAGAGTTTCCTGGTAACCTGGGTGTCCAACTTAAGGTACATTATGCATTTCTTTTAAAATCATATTTTTTTCTGGGAATTTGGTACATAAATGTTGCCCCAGTACATGAGGATTTCCTCATTTTCTAGCTTATAATCGTCAGATTTCTGCTCCAAAATACCTTGTGGTAATTTTGTTATTATCTCCATGCATTGCAAATCTGATTTTGCAGCCTCTAAGATTCTATCTTCCAAATATGATCAGTACATGCTAATGGTTGTAAAATGAAACTCATGTACCTTTATGCTAAGTGCATCAACCACCTTGTTCTCTTTCCCTTTGATATGATTTATATCAAAGTCACATTCAATGAGAAATTCTAACCTCTTGTTTTTCCTAACATTTAGAGTTGGTTGTCCAAATAAATATTTCAGACCATTATGGTCTATCCTCAACTCGAAACTTCTCCCCATGAGGTAATTCCTCCACATATTCAAGGCATGCACCATGGATGCCAACTCCAAATCATGAGGAACATAGTGTCTTTCATTCTCCTTCAACTTCCTTTATTCATATCATACCACATACCCATTTTGATCGAGGACTCCACCGAGCCCTTCTTTACATGCATCAATGCATACAATGAAGTCTTCATTTGGATCAACAATCCTTAGTATTGGAGAACTTGTTAATAAATTCTTCAAGTGTTGGAAACTCTTTTCACAATCCAATTTCCACTGAAACTTGTTAATGTTTATGCCATTATTATATTTCTTTGCATTTCATTAGATAAGAGCATAATAAGAACAAGATCACTAAGAAATACACATTCACAAGAGACACAACATTTATCCTCGGAAACCCTCTAGGGGAAGAAAACCCAGCAAAAACTTCCTTATCATAAATGGCTTATACAATGTTCAAGAGATAACT
>JZKD02S1847398.1:524573-540067 GCA_000966675.3 Picea glauca
GATGATTATGAGTTGTTGTGTTATGCTTGGTTGATGCACATCTTTGAGAGTTGTCTTGGTGATTGATATTGGTGAGTAGATATGATTTGGTTGATAATATTGATGAGACAGGTTGGTGTTATAGGTTGTTTGTACAAGTTGTTGTGACAGGTTATTTGTACAGGTTTGGTGCATGGTTGATGCACTTGTTCATGGTACAGTGTTTGTACAGGTTTGGTGCATGGTTGATGCACTTGTTTATGGTACAACTTGATTACAAATTGAGGTACATGTTGGTGCATGGTTGATGCACTTGTTTATGGTACAACTTGATTACAAATTGAGGTACATGTTGGTGCATGGTTGATGCACTTGTTTATGGTATAGGTTGATTACAGGTTGATTGGTACAGGTTTACAATAGTATATCTCACAATGATAGTGTGACAATGGTTCCATCATTCTACTTATATGTCAGGGAGGTTGGACGGGGAAAGGACAGGTGGTTGTAGCCACCTTCTAGTTGTAGCCGAAGAACATAAGTGGTTGTAGCCTCCTTCTGGTTGTAGCCAGATAATTGGGGAGTTGGATATTCCCTTAGGTTGTAGCCTAAGAAACTAGGGGGTTGGAGCCTCCTTCTAGTTTCTGCTGGAAAACAAAGGAAGTTGGTGCTTCCAATGAATGTAATTCTTCAAGACATATAAGAAAAAACATTATGTGGTTTTCTCCCACTTTGGGTTTCCACGTAAAACATTCGTGTATTGTGTATGTGTATGATTGTTCATTTGTTCATTGCTTATTTACTTTGCATTTATTGTATGATAATGCTACATTGATATAACACTTGGATTATATGGTTAAAAAGGATTAGATTTCTCTATTACTGATTCACCCCCCCTCTCAGTAATCCAACAATTGGTAACAAAGTTGGTTCCTTCAGGAAACAATTTAACCACTGAAAGGAGATCATGGATTATTTTGAGAATGGAGTACCATTGTTTAATGGTCAGAATGGTTTCAAGTATGAGATGTGGAGCATAAGGAAGAAAGTTTTTTTACAGGCATAGAGAAATTATATTTTGATATTAGTTGTTACAGGATATGATAATTCAAAAAGGGAAAAGACTGCAACCAAGAAGGAATTGAGGAAGAATAAAAAAATAGCAATGGATTTCATTTGGGAAGGATTACCTAATGTGGTAAGAGAAAAGGTTGGTAAATGTTCATCAAACAAAATAACTTTGGGATAAGTTACATGAAATATATTCTTCACCCATCACAGATTCAAAAAATGTCAAAGAAGATTCAGATACAAATAAAGAAGAATTTTGTTCACCATGTCAAGGAGATTCAGAAGACGAAGAGTACATAATCACCAGAGGTATGTTGCTTTGTTTTAATTGTGAAAAACATGGACTTCTTGAAATAGAATTCCATGAAGGAAATGAGACAGAAAAACTAATTGAAAAGGAAGATAATTATGAAAAATAATTGATTAGTGCTTTAGATGAACTAAGAGAAGAAAAAAATTCACTCCAAAAAGAATTGATAAAACAAAAGGAAACTGTTCACATTTTTTAAGAAGCTCAACAGGTCATTGAGAACTTAAGAACTCAGCTAGAAGAAGCCATAAATATCAAATAAAATCTTGAATATCAAAAGCAGTGTTTGGAAACCAACATAGCAGCACAGAAGGAAGAAGCAGACATTAAAGAGAAGATATTGACAGATCATCTTAAGGAAATAACTAATGATCTAAAATATCTTGAGGTAGAGTTTGGTCAAGAAGGGAAAGGACTTGAAGAAGAAATAATCACATTAAAAATTCATCTTGAAGAAGCGAAAAGAACAGAAGTCATGAAGTCTCAGATATTGAAGAAAAAAGAAGAGGTTGAGAAGCTTGAAGAAGAAGTTGTCACATTGATAAGTAAAATCGTCAAGATCAACAAGAATGTTGAAGAGACATAAACATCCACATCAACTATAGAGAATGAAGAGAAGCACTCTAGGCTGTTAGAAAAGAAGAATGAAGAAAATAGAAATAGTTATGCAGAAGTACTCAAAGGAAGGAATCATGGTCAACCATAATCTAAGAAAAATATTGAAGAAACATCTTCAAGAAGACCATCCATGTTCAAGCCACAAAGAAGATTCAGTCATGATCATGATCAGTCAAGGAAAAAATTCAGAAGGACTACGTGACAAAGAAGATCATTCACTCCCAGGTATGCAAATTTATTGTATGGTAATTGTTTTTATTGTACTAACTTTGGACATAAGGGTGCAGATTGCAGGGATTATAAAAGAAATGTTCAAGAAAGAAATGCCTATGTGGTCACACATAACATTGAGTGTTACAAATGTCATAACTATGGACACATAGCCAGTGATTGTAGAAGCTGTTATAACCCTATAATTTATAGGATCAACTGTTGATTGCATTTTTCTCCCTTTAGTGTTTTTGACTTGCAGAGACTACTACATATTGAAAAAGAAAAGAAAAATAAAAAAGAAAAGAAAAGAAAAAAGAAAAGAAAAAGAAAGAAAAAGAAAATGAGAAAAGAATAAAAGAGGGCATAAAAGAAATTAAATAAATCCCCATGCAATAACAATGTCTTGATACATACAGTCTAAGCATGGCGAAGCCCTTTTAAATTGATGTTGATAGGATTAGTGAATAAGCTTGGCTAAACTATTTAATCTTGGGCAAGTAGATAGGCTAGCTAGTGAATAAATTTGACCAAACTGCCCAATCTTGGTCAAATAACCCTAAGGTAGAGTAATTTCTTAGTCCAATAATTTAAACTGGGCTAAATGGCACAGGGAAGTAGGTTATAACTTAGGTTAGAGAATAGGTTAGTTGGCTTGATTTCAATAAAACATGCATGATGATTGATGTTGATTCATATCTTTGAAGTTTGAAAGTATGATTGCCTAACCCCCATGGTGATAAAATCAAGGAAAGCTGAGAAAAACCACAAAAAGGTGCAAGCCTAAGCCCATACTATAGATATGATTTCGCATTGGCAGATTAAAGAGCGCACAGATGAACGAATAAGACACTGATGCTTAGATCTACTGTCAACAAGTCTTTCCGGACACCCCCGACCGTTCTACCTTTAATGGTGGCGAGGGGGTCTAGAATGGTGAGTAACGAGAATGCGCATCTAAATGGCTGAGGCATTGGTGCCCAGATCTATGGGTGAGATATAAATCTGGACCCCCCCTACCGTTTTACCCTCAATGGGGGGGGGGGGTCTGGAAAGTTCATTAAAGGAAGCACTCATTTCTACGGTCTAACAGCGGATGCGTGGATGGACAACTGACAATACTTTTCGGACCCCCCGACCGTTATCTTTTTAACGTTGGGGGGGGGGGTCTGAAATGAAATGGATTTCTAGCGGGGCCCCTACTCTAACGTGGAAGGAATCTATTGCACTTTTCTGGCATACCACCACTGTATCCTGACATCAATTTCCACTTTTTTCCCTACAAGTCCTATCTCCTAACTCTGTCCGTCCATCCCCCCTTTTTCACTCACCACAAGTCCCCTCACCATTGCTGGTCTCCAATCAACACCCTCCACGTCACCTGGTCATACTCGTCACCTATTTTTCACCTTCTATCTCAATCTCCAAATGACTCATTGGCCATTTATTACAAATTAACTTATATGTTAAACTTGTTGACCTATCCCCCGCACCCAACGGGTATCCGTTCACCCAAAACTAGCCCTGCTCCTTCATTTGCCCATTGCTCATCTTATCCTCACACCAGAAAGTTTCCTCGTCTCCTCTTTGATTCAATTAGCAGCCCAACCACAACCATTACCACTAACGTTTTGTTTGAATTGCAGGTATTCTTCACAATGATGGCGCCAAAATCCAAGAAAGCAGAAGCTGGGGAAAATCCTTTCCTCCCACCTCCTATTGACCTTGACAAGATCCCATTGGCCGACAAAGATAATCTAATATCAGACACAAGGTGTGAAGTTGACTTCGCGGATTTGTAGTCGTGGATCAAAGACACTTTCTTATATCAGAGTGATGAAATCGAGATCTGGGAGTCCAATCTTCCTCTATATCTTTTCCTCCAGGTCCATCATTTCCCTGAATTTGCCCTCAAATGCCAGGCTCATTACCTTCCCAACTAGAGAGCTATAGTCTCGGCATCGGGAGAAACTTTGTTCTTCATCACACCAGAGGCCATTGATCATATGATGTAGATACCCAGAACTAAATCTGCCTCCCCTTTCAATCTCGAAATCATAACAGAGTTATACTAGAAACTATCTTTTCCTCAAAGAGCCCAGATATTTGAATTTTTCCTCCCACAGGATGCTCAATTCCCCAAGTCAAATCCCCCGTATCCTTCCTCCCTTTTCTTAGAAAATGGAAACCAAGTCATTTCATCACTCTATTGTCTGCTTGGTTATTTTTCAGACGAATGGGTGGATGAACCTATATTGGGTTTTCTGTCCATTTTCTCTACTGAGGAAAAACCCACCACTCAGTTCGACTACAACACTTTCCTAGTGGAGAACATTCACGAGAAGTTTTCAAATTTTGACATAGAGGGTATGTTCCAGTACTCCTCCATACAGGCTTACATGTTCGTCTTCTTTCAAGTGGATAGGTTCTCTTTCTTGATGCAGAAAATGGATAAGGATGAGAAGCCAAAGGTGGTAACATCTTGGAATTTGCTGCTCAGACGGAATTCCACAGAGTTCAAATTCAAAGAGTTAATCGAGAAGTTTTACCACCCATTGGTGAGCATGCTTAGTGGCATACCAAAACCAAGAATAAATAAGGAGATTCAGAGGATTTTACACCTCTCAGACCTTGCAAAAACCTAAGATTGGTATCTTTACCAAAATCACACTAAGATTAGAATATATGGATGCGAGTTAGCTCCATATAAGCTGCCCAAGTATTTATCCTTGAGGATTTTTTCCCTGGAGTACATAAGACAAATGATAAATTCAGACGACATACACTTTGTGTCTCTAAAAAAGAAACATTAGCTCATAATTAAAGGGAAAAAAGGGTCTTTTATCTGCAATAGTCGAGGCGTCGGGGAAGAAGAAGACAGGTTTTTGAAGGAAATGAGGTTCGACACTAGTTTCCTGTGGCAATATGACCCATGTAGAATCATTTTGGAGATGAGGGTTAAGAATAAAAACATTCCATATGTTCACTCACCCAAGCCCGAAATAGAGAGGTTTGCAAATCAAGCGGAGTGGGAGGTGAACACTCTGGAAGAGACAGAACAACAATATCCTCATGTTTTTATCTCACAAACAAACATGCCACAGGTTCCAAGGGAGAAAATGCCCAGGAAGGATACTTCACCTTCTATCACCGAAGTCTCAACCAAAGATTTCCAATTACACACCAAGAGACCAAAACCCAATCATACAACTGACACGACTAGTGAAAAGGGAACCCAATCCACTATATCTATGAAAGATGATCAGTCACCACTTATCTCTAGTAGCTAAGCAGATCACATCTACTTCTTCATCCAAGAAGTAGATGGATACCTCATTAATCAACCAGCCAAACAAGGAGGCACCAAATTGATCATTTTTGAGAAATATGACCTGATCAAGAAGAGGAATCAAATGCTAACCAACAACACTTATGCTCAGTTTTCGAAACATACATCCACAACACAACACAGACTTTTTTCTGCATTTGATATAGAGAAAGGTAGAATGCACATGTATTTTCTATAGGCACAGGTGCCCGGCCCAAAGGCAATCACTGACTACAAAAGGGCAATGTTCGAGTTCCACACCAAAGATGTGCACCCGACTGATCAAATGGATTTGCACAGGAAAACTGGAGAAATGGTTTTCTCCACTTAGGCAAATGCTTCTACTTCGGTTGCTAAACTAGAGGTCTCTTTGAGAAATGTTCAGGCACAGTTAAAGTTAGAAAATATATCATCCTTTGCAAAGGATAAAAAAATTAAAACGTTGGAAGAATTGGTCCTCAAGATCGGGTATGACCCCTCGAATGTGAAAGCAGTCGAAGAGATGCTCAAAAATAAAAATGTTGATATAGAATCTCTGAGGAAAAAACTGAAACTGCCACCAATGGAAGATGCATAGGAAAAAGAGGTAGCTGAGACAAAAGGTGAGAAGGATGAGATGCTCAAGTTGATCATGGAGTAGAATGTACAGTTGAAAGAGATGGAAGCATAACTAGAAAGGTTAGTGAAGGAGAAGGAACAATCAACGCCTATGGAAGTCATTCCATTGAGCACAGTTCCACTCACAGGGGTAAGCACAATATCTGTAGCAGAAACGTCCATAGTAGAAATTCCCTCAGCAACTCCACTGACATCTCTAGAAAAGACAGTGGAATTATCTAAATCCATGCAGGAAATGGAATTGCAAGAGACATAAATTAGCTGATTAAAAAAGGAGTTTGAGGATCTTCAACAGCTCAAGTCTTCTTACCAAACAAGCTACTCCATGGAGAAGCAAACATCAGACAAGCTCAAACGGGAATTCCAACAGCTTTGAAAGCAAACAATGGCAGGCAAGACACTTGATGAGGCCAAGGAAAATATTTGGATGGATATCTCCAAATCCATAAATGAAATATGGCCTATGGTGCAAATCATGTTCGAGCAAAAAGAACCCATACAGAGGAGCAGGCAGGCTATTGAGAAAATAAAAGGAGAGCTGGGAAAAATGCCCACAGAATCCATTGAGATCATTAGAATCCTGAATTTGAAAATGAAGGAAGAATTAGAGTATTTGAAGATTGAAGACAGGACGTAAACCATCCTCAAAGTCAAGAGGGTTCTGACCAAGACAAGACTTATGTTGCAGTTGGAAGAGAAAGTCTAGACCATGGACACAGGAGTTCAAAGACTTTTTAGTAAGATTGAAGCTCTGCAGAAGAAAGATCTCCCATACTTAATGGTTCTAAATGATAAGTTAATGACCCTTCCTGATTATAAATAGAAGCTGGCCACAGTGGCCAAAGATAGTTCAAAATTTTGGGGAATACAGGGCAGCATAACAGGCAAGGCATTCTTAGAAACTTTGTAGCTAGACATCAGCATACAACACGAGATCCGATATGGTTTCATCGTTAGGCCAACTTTTTCCAAGTACATAGAGATGGATGAAATATACCAAAGATTACTCAAAGTCATTATTCCTAGTCAGGTATGATGGGAAGATCTATGCAATTTGATCGAGTAGGAGATGAGGTGTCCAAGTCTAGTCAACAATCAGATCAGAAAAAGTCGTGCAGATGACTCACCAATGACCTTTCCCAAAATTAGCTTGAAGAATTAGACACATCATTAACAATCCCTAAATTTTTCTATCTTGTTGAGTTAGTTACTTAAATTTAGAATCTGCCACGTCCTGATCATTAATGACAGGGTCATTGTAACTTTTATTATAAATATTTCCAAATTAGAAGTATTGAGGGTTGTTGATCTTTATGCCCGAGCAAGCTCTAGTTGCTGTAATTTTTATCAAGAAGTTATTCCAGTAATACAAAGAGAAGTTTCACAGGATTCCTGTGTGTCAATTGTTGGTGAAGTTCCCTCTACATGCGTACAAGTTTTTCCTTCTCAGTTATCATATTGTCTTTCTAAATCTAATCTTTAAAGGAAGTTAAAGTTGCAGAATTTACCATTGTGTACTCTGTTCTTAATATTTTATAGATTTAAATGGTTTTCCTCTGATGTTATAACAAATAAATTCTTAAATTCTTTTTTGTTTTAATGGATATCTCACCTTTTCATCTATACACCATATTTATTCCTAAAGAATCTAGCATTAGCACTATCTTGCCCTATTAAACGGATCCTGTAAAGGTTGTCTTTAACTTCTATCTTTTAAAAATAGATCCCATAGCCCAATGGAAGCGTGAGTGATATTCAACCACTTCATTAAAAAACAATACAAACAACTCGGTTATATTCTTTCTAACTAGCCTAAAATCTTGAAAACTCAAACAAATCTAAAACTCACAGAGAGATCCCTCTCTAAAACTGGTAGGGCTAGATTCCAGTTTCGAAGCGGTTGGTTAAGGTTACCTTTGATAAGTTTCTTCTTACCTCATAATAACCTCTAGGAATTTACAGAGTGATAACATAAATGGCGACCATACTGGGGACGAACTGAAACAAACTTTCCACCCCTTGTTTTCTTTCCCCTAGAACAAAGATGACTTTATTTATGGAAAAATGCAAACCCTAATCTTTACCTAGAAATAATGTTCAAAGGTTGTTAAAGTTTTTGTATAAATAACCAAAATCTCCAAAGGTAGAATAAAATCAATAGTTCTGGCTCCCAAAAGAATTTTTACCAGATCTCATCCTGACCCAGAGCCTGCAATAGTAATAGATAATCTCAAAAGACTATTCGAGAAGAAAAGCACTGTAAAAATTTTGAGGTGTAACAACCCACTTATGAGGTCTTCTTCCATCCCAGAAAAGTTAGTTGTACTTCCAGACCTTGAGTCCGAGATACCCTTTCAAACAAGTATTTTTGGGATAAAATATGATAGTTTTGTCAGTGAAACGGTCTTATACCAAACTTTTTTTCATCCTAGGACCCCTAAGATACTTTCTCCTAGAGCTGAAGTTGAGCAACATTTTCACTCCAAGACTGATAAGCTAGAAGACCTAGTCACAAATCTTGGTCAGGCCTTCGACAAGCTCCATCTTCAATAGTCCTTCAAACTTCCTGTTTTAACCATTGCTACAGTTTTTGTTAAACTTACACCAGGTCACTCCATTCCTCCAAGCCCTTCGTCTTCTATTTCTTCAGGAATTTCCTCTCCTGTCACACAGGTTGTTGTTCAGCCTCCTCCACCAATCATGGCAACAAGATATGCTCCCTTGGTATTGGTTGCTCCTTTACATGACATGCCCCAAGATTATCAAACTAGACTTCCACAATTCGATAGTACCAGCCCCTTGAATGCACAACAACATGTTTACAAAATGAACGATTACTTTGACCTACAAGAAGTAGATGAAGTTGATGTGCAGATGAGATTATTTTCACAAAGCCTAATTGGAGAGGTGAAAAAGTGGTTCAAAACTTTACGTGCTGCTACCATTACTGACATTACTATTTTCCATCAGAATTTCCTAGACCGATGGGAGGTAAAGAAAAATCCTCTCCAAATTCTGTCAGAGTATGAGAACATCAAAAGGAACCAAGGAGAGACAGTGCAGAATTACTGCACTCGTTTCAACAATCTATACAATGCTATCCCAACTGAAATCAAACCACCACAAGGTTTAGCATTAATAAAGTTTCCAGATGGTTTTGACGCTGACATGTCATATCAATTAAGGGAAAGAAACACAACAACTTTGGAAGACATGAAAAAAAAGTGTCGTCAGTGTAGAATAAAATATTTTGGCCAGAAGGGCTAGGCAGAGAACAGAAAAGAGGGTCACCATTAAGGAAGAACCTTCTATCTCCTCATCTAATGCCAAACTAGATTCTCTAGCCATAACTATGGAGAAAATGATGAAGAGACTCACCATAACTGACAGGAACCAACCTAGGGAGAACCAAGATACCCCTAAAATCAGAAACCCGGACTTTAGGAGAAATCCACCTCAGATTACACAAAGAGATCCTAGGGATCAACGGGAACAAAGGGGACCTAAGTAGTAGATTAGACCACCTCTCTAGGAAAACTATGTTGATGATGGGGAGGAAGTTATTGAGGAGTTTGAAATATTTCTCCTTTCGTAAACAAAGGTGAATGAGGAAGATGAGAAAACAAAACAAAAAGCCTTTGAGAATGCTATAATGGAGGTTCATAGGAAATATAACATGAGGATTAAGAATCTACTAGTGAGAATTCTCCAAAGAAGGCTGCTGAAACCAAGAAAACCTCAGAAAATCCTCCCAATAAAGCCCCTGGGCATAATGACGTTGAATCTATTGTGCAAAAAACTCCAGAAATTATTAGGAGAACAAGTCGGATAGAAGTTTCATCAACCATTCAAACAGTTGCACCTGTCCACAAATTCTCTATCGATAAATCAGAAGTACAGAGTTTAAACAAAACCACCTGTCTTTTTAGCCTTGAAGGGGAACTAACAAAATTGAAGATTCCCATTCCCCTCTCCAAGTTGATGAACAAGAACACTTATAGGTCTTAGGTGATAAAATCTTTAAGTATCAAACCCGATATGGTTACCAAAGCCTTGAATGTTGGATCTATACTCCACTCTGACACAGTTAACCTTGTTGATGACCAACCTAAGCTCCCGTTTGTTCCTTAAGCTAACGATCAAACTGATAATGGCATCGTGGCCCCTTTTTACATTAGCCTAAATATCCATGATCTGATATTGCACACCATTATTCTAGATTCGGGTTCTTCTCACAACCTAATGCCCAAAGTCGTGATGTAAAAGTTGGGACTTGAGGTCACCAGACCTTACAAAGATTTGCATTCTTTCAACTCCAGCAACGTCAAATGTATAGGCTGGATCAAAGACTTATGTATCACCTTGTCTCAAATCACGGAAAAAAGTTTGGTGATGGACATCGTCGTGGCAGACATTCCCCCCAAGTATGGTATGTTACTATCAAGGTCTTGGGGAGATAAATTGAGAGGAACCCTGCAGCTAGATATGTCCTATGCCACCATTCCATTTTTTGGTCAATAGAGAAGACTTTATAGAGACACACTGATGAAGTACATGGTCAGTAGTCAGAAAAAGCCACAAAATTACCCACTATATTCTGCACACTTTGACCTGGATTCTTTTATTCTATATAATGATGGTGATATTGAAGAGCAAATCACACAACTAGAAGATGATGCACTTGATCCAAAGGACGATAAAGTGACTATTGAAGTAAGAAACCCCATGGTTGAGGCAAATGAGGAATTTCCAGTAGACTTCTGGAGCATGGACTTCGATGGTGTTGTGAGTAAAGAAGGAGCTGGAGCCGGAGTGTGGATGCATAACCACAGATCAAATTACTCCGAGAATCATTCCTATAAACTGAACTTCCAATGTACTAACAACATAGTCGAGTACGAGGCTTTAATGCTTAGCCTGAAATTATTGAAGAAAGTTGGTGCTAAGCAGATAATGGTAAGGGGTGATTCTGAATTAATTATCAAGAAAATCAAAGGTGAGTATGCAAAAAAACATCCCAGACTTAGAGCCTATAGAAATGTTGTTTTAGATGCTCTCCAATGCTTTACTGAGGTTGATTTGCAGGTGATTCCTAGAGGACAAAATATATTCGTAGATGGACTGGCTACGTCAGCAGTTACCTGTAAAATCCCTTTTCGTCCCACTCACAAGTACAGAGTGGAGGTGAAGTGAAAACCCACCGTTCTTGACAACATCAGATATTGGCAGGTATTTGGAAATGACGATCAAATTGAAGATTTCCTGCAATGTAAAAATGATTTTGAATGTACAAATATAGATTTAGAACAGGATGAATAATTTGTAAATAATTCTGTTTTTGAGAATGGTAGTGTAAATAAAATAGTTGTTGAAGAAATCAGTGAAAATGTTGTAGATTTTGATATCCTGTAGTTGAAAAATAATGTGTTACCTAAAGGGTTAGTTTTGTTGGAAGACTTGTAGCCAAAAAACTAAAAATTGAAGCTAGTGGTAAAGAGGTTGAAGACTGTAACATAGGAACAGAAGAAAACCCTAAAATAATAAAACTATCTAAATCATTGCCACCATAGCAAAAAAGAAAATACATTGAAATTTTTAAGGAATATATAGATGTTTTCGCCTGGGGCTATGAGGACTTAAAATTCTATGACACAAGCAACATACAACACTAGATTCCTATAAAGGAAGAACACAAACATTTCAGGTAGAAACTTAGGAGAATTAATCCCAAGTTTCTTCCCCTGATAGAGAAAGAAATCAAAAAGATGTATGATGCCAAGATTATAGTCCCTTTGAGATTTTCAAAATCGGTTTCTAATCTAGTTCCAACCAGGAAGAAAACTGGTGAGATCAGGCTCTGTATAGATTTCAAAAATCTGAACAAAGTCTCCCTCAAAGACAATTACCCTTTACCCAAAATGGACCATATTTTACAAAGGGCGGTCAGATCCAGTAGGATCTCCTTATTGGACAGTTTCTCTGGTTACAACCAAGTTCTGGTCCATCTGGAAGATCAAGAGAAGACAAATTTTACCACACCTTGGGGAACCTTCATGTATGTGAAGATGTCTTTCGGTTTGATGAACGTTGGGGCTACTTTCCAAAGAGCAATGGATATTTACTTTGTGGACAAGACTGGGAAATTTATAGTGATTTATCTGGATGATGTAACTGTTTACTCTAAATCTAACGAAGAACATTTTCTCCACCTCAGACGTGTGTTTGAGAAGTGCAGGAAATTTGGGATTTCATTAAATCCTAAGGAAATCCTTTTCAGGTTAGAGGAAGGTAAACTGTTGGGATACATAATCTCAAAAGACAGAATTAAAATAGATCCCAGTAGGATAGAAGCTATCCATAAGGTGGAACACCCTAGGAACATCAAAGAACTACAATCTTTCATTGGAAAAATAAATTTCCTTAGAAGATTCATACCAAACTTGGCCGAGCTTCTTAGGAATATTACCAATATGTTGAAAAAGGACACTAAAATCAAATGGAACGCCGAGTCCAAATAGTCATTTGAGCAGGTGAAACATGCTCTCACCCAAGCCCCAGTTCTGATTAGCCCAGACTATACCAAAGACTTTTATCTTTTCTCTTTCACATCTGAGCACACTATAGCAGCAGTATTGTTGCAGAAAAATAGTGAAGGGTACGAGCAACCCATAGCCTTTTTCAGCAAAGATTTAAGAGATGCAACGTTGAATTATAATGCTATGGAGAAACAAGCCTTCTCCCTGGTAAAGGCTATAAAATATTTTAGGTTATATATTCTCCACTCTCACACAATTGCATACGTCCCAAACATAGTGGTTAAAGATATTCTGACCCAGGATAATCCGGATGGGAGAAGAGGAAAATGGATTACGGTCATTCTAGAATACGACATTGAAATAAAACCTACTAAACTGATCAAAGGACAGGGTTTGGCCAAACTAATGGCTGAGTCTAATTTTCATGCTTTAGATATTAACTTTTTGGCTGCAATATACATACCAGAAGAGAAGGAAACTCCAAACATAAAAGAGGCATTCTTAAATTCCCCTTGGTACGCAGACCTTATTTTTGTACTCCACAATTTACAGGCTCCTCCATTTTTGACTAAGACCAAAGCTAGGTTTATTAAATTGAAAGCATTGAAATTTTTTATTCTGGAAGGCAATCTCTATTGGAAAGATCCTAGTGGTATCTTGCTTAATTGCTTGTTAAAAGATGAAGCTGACAAATTTCTTCAAGATTTTCATGCAGGAGACTGTGGTGGGCACATGGGCTGGAAGACCACAGCTAACAATATTCTAAGAGTTGGCTTTTACTGGCCTACTCTATTTGCTGACATTCATCAGAAGGTTACTTATTGCCACCAATTTCATATTTTTGAAGGTAAAAGGAAGCTTCTGCCACTCCCAATGAAACCCATCTCTGTTGAATCTCCTTTCCAACAGTGGGGCTTGGACTTCATTGGTGAAATACATCCTCCCTCTTCGGTCCAACATAAATGGATCCTCACGACCACAAAGTACTTCACTAAGTGGATCAAGGTTGTACCATGCAGGCAAGATACTGACTCTATCATCATCAAGTTTTTAGAAACTAACATTTTGTCTCGTTTTGGATGCCCCAAAAAAATTATAGCTGACAATGCAACGGCTTTCAGATCCAAAAGGCTCATAGATTTTTGTAATCAATATCATATTACTTTGGTACATTTGATGACTTATTATCCACAGGGAAATGGGCTAGATGAATCTTCTAACAAAAGTCTCGTGAACATCCTCAGAAAGACACTATAGAAAAACAAAAATTCATGGAATACTAGGTTGGTTTTCGCACTCTGGGCTGACATAATTAGCACCAAAAGATCGATTGGTATGTCTCCATACCAGTTGGTGTATGGCATCGAGGCAGTTTTCCCCTTTCATTAGGAATTCTGGTCATGAAACTATTGTAGGAAACACAAGAAGAACCAAATGATATCCAACGAAGAATAAACCAAATGATCCACCTAATGCAATCTAGAGAAGAAGTTTACAATAGAACTCAAGTGATCCAGGAAAATATTAAAAAGATTTATGACAAGAGAACCAAAGAGGATAACTTTGAATTGGGTGATCTAGCTTTGAGGTGGGACTCCAAAAATGAAGATAAAGGTAAACATGGAAAGTTTGATAGCTTGTGGAAGGGTCCCTACACCATTCAGGACTTCAGAGGAAATAATGCTTTTCCACTTGCTAATAGTGATGGATCAGACATGCCAGGGGGACCCATAAATGGCAGGATGTTGAAGCATTACTTGCCACCTCAGTAGAGAGATCACCATTCCATTCCATTGTATATAGCATTTATTTTACAAGTCTTTTAGGTGTAGGTGTTTTTGTTTAGGTGTTTGAAGCCTGCGGAGAAGGCCCTAAGACACTAAAAATGTCATCAAAATTTCCAAAATAAAGCAAGTTAGATAACAAAAGAAGCTATAAAATAAATTCTTCAAGATCACAAGAAACAGGATTCTTGGCATCTCACAAGGAGGATACCATCCCCAGGTGGAGCCACTGTTATAACCCTATAATTGATAGGATCAATTGTTGATTTTATTTTTGTCCCTTCAGTGTTTTTGACTTGTAGAGACTACTAAATCCTGAAAAAGAAAAGAAAAGAAAAGAAAAAGAAAAAAGAAAAGAAAAAGAAAGAAAAAGAAAATGAGAAAAGAATAAAAGAGGGCATAAAAGAAATTAGATAAATCCCCACGCAATAACAATGACTTGATCCATATAGTCTAAGCATGGCCAAACCCTTTTAAATTGATGTTGATAGGATTAGTGAATAAGCTTGTCTAAACTGTTTAATCTTGGCCAAGTAGATAGGCTAGCTAGTGAATAAATTTGACCAAACTACCCAATCTTGGTCAAATAACCCTAAGGTAGAGTAATTTCTTAGTCCAACAGTTTAAACTAGGCTAGATGTCATAGGGAAGTAGGTTAGAACTTAGTTTAGAGCATAGGTTAGTTGGCTTGATTTCAATAAAACATGCATGATGATCAATGTTGATTCATATCTTTGAAGTTTGAAAGTATGATTGCATGGCCCCCATGGTGATAAAAGTAGGGAAAGTTGAGCAAACCCACAAAAAGGTGCAAGCCTAAGTCCCCATTGCAGATATGATTTCATGTTGGCAGATTAAAGAGAGTGCACACATGAGTGGTTGAGACATCGACGCTTATATCTATGGTCAACAAGTCTTTCCGGAACCCCCCGAATGTTCTTCCTTTAACAGTGGGGGGGGTCCAGAATGATGAGTAAAAAGAATGCACATATGAACAACTGAGGCATTCGTGCTCAGATATATGGCTAAGATATAATTAC
>JZKD02S1847398.1:546490-560112 GCA_000966675.3 Picea glauca
GGTTCAGAGACAAAGGAACATTATCATAATGGATGATAATTACATAGGAAATGGCTCAAACAATGCTAATGGATTCCAAATTGACAGATATTTTTTGGACACATGTAGTGCATACATCAATTCACATTCAAAACTGAGTAATGATTAGAAACGACAATGACAAAACTCCCTACCAACTATGGAAAGGAAGCACAGACAACAACCTCTACATCAAGATATGTCAAAGAAACCAAGGAATTTTTTAAACTAAGTATATCAGAGAAATGCTAAAGAGGTTCAGAATGGAATATTGCAAGCCAGTTACCACTCCTATGAAAATTAGTTGCAAGTTGAGCAAAGATGATGATTCAAAGTCTACATACTAGAGAAAATACATGTCAATGATTGGTAGCTTATTATATGTGACAACATCCAAACCAGATGTAATGAAGGCAGTTTGACAAGTGGCACGATTTCAAGAAGCACCAAAGGAATCACATGTATTAGCAGTGAAGAGGATTTTCAGATATCTCAAAGGAACAAAAGAGTTTGGATTATGGTATCCAAAAGGAAAGGATCTATCACTTATTTCCTACACAGATGCATATTGGGCAGGTTTCATTGATAAGCGAAGAAGCACCAGTGGATCAACATTTTACTTGGGTGAGTGTTTAGTATCTTGGCTAAGAAAGAAACAGTCATCAATATCCTTATCTACAACCAAGGCATATTATATTGCAGCAACAACATGTTGTAAAAAGGTTATATGGATGAAACAAACTTTGATAGATATACAGGTTGAGTATGATGATCCCATTCCAATCTATTGTGATAATACAAGCGTCATCAGTATCTCAAAAAACTCGGTGATACACTCCAAGACAAAGAAAATTCCAATCAAGTATCACTTTCTATGAGAACATGTTGAGGAGAAGAACATCAGAGTTGAATATCCGGGAACAAAAGAACAAGTGGCATATATCTTTACAAAACCGCTTCCACGTGAAGCCCTTGAGTATATTTGCTAGAGACTAGGAGTTATTTCTACTCCAAAATGAATTCTTTTGAATGCTTATCTTATATGTCTTAGATGTACATGAGGAAGCACCATAAATAGGAAAAGGGGGAGAGATTTATCATATGCAAAGGTAAATTCTTGGAGAGAGAGAATAGAGGCATGTTTCAAAGGGGAGCGATTGTCACAAGGGAAGAGTGAGCGATATGAATTTAGAGTGATACCCTTTGTCAAAGGGGAATATATTATTCATATGAAGGGAAAGAGAGTAATCAGAGGCTTATAAACACAAAGAAAAATCAAAGGAACACAGACAGGGGGAGCAACCCCAATGAGAGTTCAGTCAGGGGGAGCAACCCCAAAGGGAGATACCCTTTTCCATTAATGTAAAAGGGGGAGATATAGAAACATTGATGAAGAGTATAAGCATGAATGTTATCATGACTAATTGTTCCCATCAATGCTAGTGTTGCCATCAATTCCAAAGGGGGAGATTGTCAGAGAGTTGGCTTAGGTTGAAAGATAGTTGGTATGGATTTTTGGTTTTCAGAGATGTCAACCATTGGAGAGTGATATTGTATATTGATTTCAACCCTTAGTGATTTATATCAACCCTTGGAGAAAGTCCGGTAGGGAATTCTGGTAGCACAAAGGTTTGGGTATATGACCCAAGGTTGTTTCATGTACAATGGTATGAGTTTAAATATATTTGAAGGTAATACTATTCTATATGGATAGTAAATTTCATTCCATTTCCGATGGTATGTGGAACGTCACATAACTCCTCACAGTTAGAGAGTTATGGCCATGAGAAGTTGGAGAACACAGGTTTGGGTAATGAACCCAAGTTTGTTTGATGGATAATGGTATGAGTTTTGATATATTTGAAGGAAATACTATTCTATATGTATAGTACATGTCATTTCATTTCCATTGGTATGTGGAATGTCACATAACTCTTCATGGGTAGAGAGTTATGTCCATGTGAAGTTGGGGAACCCTCATGAGTTATGGCCATAATTTTCATCCCCATCACTTTCAGCATGACCTACACCTTTCGCATGTGGATGTGACAAAATTTGATGGCTCAGATGCCATTGGTTGGGTGATTCAAATGGAACATTGTTTCTCTTTGTACGACATTATAGATGATTTGGAAAAACTCCGGTATGGTGTTCTCCATCTAGATCAAGAACGTTGGCAATGGTGGAAATGGAGAAAAATTGCCCGTCAAGGGTATGTTGCTTGGAAAAACTTTGTGGAAGCGATTTATGAACGCTTTGACACTAACACCAACCATTTAGGTCATTTGACAAAGTTGAAACATTCTGGCACAGTGGAAGACTTTATATCTTCTTTTGAGCGACTGGCTTTTCGTACAAAGGGCATGTCTGATGCTTTTTTCTGAGAATGTTTTATCAGTGGCCTCAAGGATGAGATTTGTGCCCATGTCCTCATGGCTCATCCTCAGAGTTGGGTGGAGGCTACTAAAAGAGATAAGGAAGAACAATAAGTCGTTTCTTCCCAAAACCAGAAAACCCCCTTTATTCCTCTCACTAAACCAGTAAATCCCAGTCCTCCTTCTACTCCACTAAAGATCCAAAAATTGACAAGGGATGAAATGGATGAACACCAACTAAAAGGCCTTTTTTATAATTCTAATGACAAAAAGTTTCTGGGACACAAGTGTAAGGAGAAAAATATTTTTATGGTCATCTCGGAGGATGTTTCGGAAGAGGATGTTGAATCCCCCCTTGTGTTTGTGTCACCTGAACATACTAACATAACCCCTCCCTCAGACCCTCCCGAAGTAGAACCGATCATTTCCCTAAATGCTCTCACTTGATTCTCTACTCCCCAAACCCTCAAGCTAATTGTCTACATAAAGCATAGGAAGGTCATCATTATTGTTGATAGTGGAAGCACCCATACTTTTATTCATCGTCGCATTGCCCAAGAAACTAATTTCCAAATCATGATTCCCAATGGTGGGTCCATGAAATATGGATGGCATTGTGAAAATGTGTGTCTCCAAATTGGTGACTACCAGCTGAAATCTCATATGTTTTCTATCCACATGGGAAGTTGTGACAATGTGTTGGGTGCAGAATCGCTAAGGACTTTAGGTCCCATTCTCATGGATTTTAAGGAATTAACCATGCAATTCAAGCAGGAGGGAAACAATATAAGTTCCAAGGCATCACCATTGGTTCCCCTGAGATCATTAGTTCCCATCGCATGGAAAAGATCCTAAAAAAAGGTCATTCATGCGTTATTTCCCAACTCCATGCCATACAAGAGAATGAGACACTCTCTGTGCCATAGGACCCTAATCCATCCTCTCTAAATATCAAATATTTTTTTTTCTCCCCAAGGACTCCCTCTTTCTCGTAGTGTTCATGATCATTCCATTCCCCTTGTCTCAAGAATCCTTCCTCCCAATATCCATCCCTATCATCACCCCTTTTACCAAAAAAATGAAATTGAGAAAATGGTTCAAGAACTGGTTAACACATGTGTTATTCTCCCTAGTACGAGCCCCTACTCTTCTCTTGTGGTCATGGTCCTTAAGAAAGAAGGTTCTTGGCACATGTGTCCTAACTTCCATGCCCTCAACAAACTCACCATTAAAGACAATTTTCCCATTCATGTCATTGATGACCTCTTGTATGAATTGAGTGGTGCCTAGTTATTTACTAAACTTGATCTTCATTCTGTCTACCACCATATCCGTATGAAAGAGTCAGATATTCCTAAGAATTCCTTTAGAAATCATGAGGGCCACTATGAGTTTTTTGTCATTCCCTTTGGCCTATGTAATTCTCCTTCCACTTTCCAAAGCCTCATGAATCATGTCTTATGTCCTTTTATCTGTCATTTTTTCTTAGTTTTCTTTGATGATATCCTCATCTATAGAAAAACCTGGACAAGCCATCTTGCTCATGTGGATCGAGTTCTCCATCTGCTCTCTCAGCACCAAATTTTCCTGAAAAAATCTAAATTTGATTTTGGCACCTCGGAAGTCAAGTACTTTGGTCATCTTGTTGGCAAGGAAGGCATCAGGGTGGATCCTAAAAATATTGAAGCTATGAAAGAATGGCCTCACCCAAAGAATTTCAAAATCTTGTGTGGATTTCTAGGCTTAACAGGTTATTATTGCAAGTTTGTTAAGAATTATGGAAAGATTGTGGCACCTCTCTCTGTACTCCTTAAAAAGAATTATTTCAATTGGAATCCAGCCACTGCTCAGGGTTTTCAAACATTGAAGATGGGCATGTGCACCACTCCACTCCTGGCCCTTCCTGATTTCAGAAAGACCATTGTCATGGAATGTGATGCTTCATGGAAAGTAATTGGCACTGTCCTTATGCAAGAGGATCGGCCTTTGGCCTTTACCAACAAACAACCATTTGAATGAAATTTGGGAAAATCAATATATGAAAAGGAAATGTTGGCTATTCTGCATGTCGTTGATCTTTGGAGCTTTTATCTATTGGGGAAATGCTTCCAAATTAAGACATATCATCAAAGCCTCAAGTATTTTCTAGAACAAGGCATTTCCTCCCCAGAGCAACAAAAATGGGTGACTAATCTCTTTGGATATGATTGTGAGATCATTTACAAGAAAGGAAAAAACAATGTGGTTGCAAATCCACTTTCATAAAAAATATGAGGATGAAGGGTCCCTTTTTTCTGTCTCCTTCATTGTACCATATTGGCTCCAAGTTGTTCACCAGGAATGGCTACAATATCCCAAAAGTTCGCATCTGATACAACAATTGCAGTCCAATTCTCAAGTTTCCCCAAAGTACTCTTGGATCCATGATGAGCTTCGATACAAAGGTCATTTGTATTTAGGTAAACAGTCAAAACTTGAATCCACGGTACTTTCTAAGCTTCATGCTACACCCACAACGGGGCACTCTGAGTTTACCAAAACCTATGACAGGGTCAAATGTTCTTTTTTCTGGGATGGTATCTGTTAGCACCATGACTTTCATAGCTAAGGTTAGAGGTTTTTCAAGAATTTGGAAAGTCATGCCTATTAGCACCCATATTGTTTTTATCAATGGCATCATCTAACATCTCCAAGGGTCAGTTTCAAAAGGAAGCTTATCATTTATTATTTCCATTTGCATTTGCAACTGTATGCTACAAAATTTTCTATGCGTTGCGCAGAGCACTTCACCACATAAATAATTCTATCGCACAGTGGATTTCATCGCGCATGGGATTCTGTCGTGCATATGATGTTGTCACGTAGTGGATTTCATCGTCCAGTGGGTTGTCTCACATGGGATGTTGTCACACAGTGGATTTCATCACACAATGGATTTCATCACGCAGTGGATTTCATCATGCAGTGGATTTTTTCATGCAAAGGATTCTATAGCGCAAAGGATGCTTTTGCGCAGAGGATTTTCCTGCACATAGGCTACAGGCACGCTGTGCAAATGACTAGTTTAGTGTTCAACTTCAAGATCATTTTCTGACCAACTGGAGAGGAATTTTGAAAATCCCTAAGAGGTCTCTATGGAGGACAAACCAAATAATAAAAACCTTTCTCATATTTGAAAGCCATTTCATATTTTGGGATATTCGAAGGAATATTTGAGCCCCATTTTTCAGTTTTCATAATTTCATGTCCGAGACATGTTTTTGCAACGCATATTCCGGTCGACTGGAGATTAATTTCGATAAACCGAGACAGGGTTTTTTGTATAACTATATTACATACAAAAAAATATCTTAGTGTATGAAAATAGTTTTTTATTAGTGAGATATGATGTCATATTCAATTCCTATTTTCTCATTTTGCTACGCAATTCACTTCGGTTTTGTTGTAGGTTATAGTTGCATAGCAGACTTGCTGTGCAGGGGTGACAGAGTGTCCAAACATGCACATGATGCCTTATCACAACCATATGGTTGAATTTTGATCATGATGAATGATTGTAAAGAATATTTTGGTTATGATTATGATTTTGCAAAGTCGGGTTTTGTATTTTTAGTAAATTCATTGAAGTTATTGTTCTTTTTCAAAGAAACCAGATCCATGATTCTAGGAGGGAGTAGTTCAAACCTAGAAGCCAAGGGTGACATTACTTTTCTATATATGGGGATCATTCTCATGTAAATAGATTTGGTTGGAAAAATTGGTATAGACAGTAGCTATTGTATGTAAATTTAGTTCTACCGAAACTTAATGCAAAAGTCTTGTAACTTTGATGAAAAGATTCTAATTGTAGCAGTTCGATGTATTGTTTTCCCTTTCTTGCGTATGTACTTACTGTTATATTTTTCCATATATTTCTCTGTCTATTTCAGAACGAATTTTCAAACCTATGGGTTCGCTGCGCAACTCCCCTTGATCACGCCACTTAGACAAAACGTTTTCCTCTAAAAGCTAACTCTGAATTCACCCACAATGGTGCTCCGAGTTACTTCCTATATTTTCTATCTGCCACACATTACCATTTTGCACTGAATATTGTTTCTTGGTTAGCTTTTATCCTCTCAAGGTTCAATCACTGAGTCATTTGTTTCTGTTTTTTCCTCGAATCGACTCCATAGCCCACATCTTATTTTTTTGTGCCAATGTAACCATAACCCATTATATCAAAGGTGTTAAATCTAGACATTGTTTTAAGAGCCATATCCCGCATGGAGATCGTGCCTCTCGAGAGAGGCCTCTCTATATCTGAAAGGCTAGTTTCAGGTCTCAAAGTTGGTTGAAAACATTACCTTTGTTTTTTTTTTATCAGCTGAACAAATTTACAGAGTGCTAACATTATGGCATCATTGTCGGGGACAAAATTGAAAATTTTCCCTGCAAAAGAATGACATGATTGAGGTCTGAGGTCTAAGAGCAGCAGAAACTTAGGCACATATTGGTTGTATTTCTTCTCTGGCGACTCCACACATTAGAAAATCAGTTGAAGATGATTCCACTGGCAGAAGAATCCAAAGCTAAAGTTTTCATGGTGACTCCAATCAAGCTTCAAATGTGAGTCAAAGACTCCATTGGAGAATGAGACCTGTTGACAGAGATATGCAAGAGAAGAATGGAAAAATAAGGTATATGAGCTTAAGTTTAGTTCAAGAAGTACTTTTTTGTTTTATCAATATCTTCTTGTGCTTTCCTGAGTTTTTCAAAAGAATATTTCTTCACTTAAATGAAGCCTAGAGATCTACCCTTGTATATCCTTCAATGAAAACTGTAGGTATACCTCCTTCTTCTTGTATAACCGATATTCACCAAGCTCCTTCCTCTGATCCATATGATTTTCATGATCATTCTTGTGAGCTTAATGGAACCAAATCTGAGCTTGTACCTTCTGTTCTTAATCCTACACCCTCCAAGATTCAAGAAAGATACAGTCCTCTTAAATTTCCTTCCATCCTTCATGACTTTCCTTTGAAGCATTATAAGTATCTTCCTAGGTTCGATGGAGAGCTTGATATACAGTCATCTGAAAAACATATTCAGGTCTTTGAGAATTTCATAGACCTTTTTGAGATCGAACATGATGATGTGTCTATGAGGGCCTTTTCTTAGTCCTTACAAGGAGATGCCAAAGCATGGTTCAGACATTTGCAACCTCAGTTGATTAGCTCGTGGGATGAACTAAGGGAATATTTTCGTAGGTTTTGGGGTGAGAGAAAGTCATGGGATCTACTCCTTTTAGAGTTTTATGCCATGAGAAGAATGAAAGATGAAACCATCTCAAATTTCAGCAGGAGGTTTGCTAGTCCTTATTATAAATTGCCTAAAGAAGTCCAACCTCTTGAAGTTGCTGCCATGCTCCATTATGTAACATCTTTTCAAGCAGACTTATCTTTTATTTTGATGGAGAGGCAGTCTATGTCTTTGAAGTAGATGTTCAACAATGCTCAAGAAGTTGAAGACAATATTCAAGCATGTAAACAGATTCTAAATAAGGAGTTGGATGCTAAAGAACATGACAATGAATATGAACAAAGAACAATTGATTTGAATCTTGAGAAGAGGGTTAATAATATCATATGTCCTCTTGAAGCTTTAAATGTTGATGATTTTGCAAAGTATTATATTCCACTTATTGAAAAAGAAGGTGTTAATTTATCTTCTGATCCATCCCATGATAAGCACAAGGTCGATTTTTTTATGTATTCATTTATAGACAGTCAAGAAAATGAATTTGCAAATCAACTTGTTGAAGAGCAGTTGATGTCCCAAGATTTTTATTGTTAGATTACCTTGAAGATGTTGTTGATTTGTATTTATATGATGAATATGATGATGATTATGACATTGAATTTCTAGAACAACCAACTGCGTGTTCTCTATCATAAAATGTTCCTTTTCAACAGTGTAATGGGAGAAATCAGCCTACATATCACAATTACGGAGAAGAATATGAAGACAGTACCGAATCAACTGAAGAAAATTCTTTACCTTTATGCTTTGCTTCGCTTAAATTGTTGACAAAAAATTTAAATATCATCACTGAGGTAGACGAACGTGTGTTGATGCAAAATCACGGTGATTCATGGGAAAAAATTGACAAGAAATTGCAACAATCTTTGCATGTGTTTAATAACCCTGTTCCCTATTATATCGAAGGTTTTATCAGTTCAAAATTGCAGTCATTGGTCAAATATGAATCTGAAAATGAGTGTGTTCATCAATCCAAAAAAATTGAAAAATGTGCATATGACAACAATGAAGAAAATGAAGAAAGTTTTGAATTAGGTGAAAGAACTTTGCCATTGTGTTTTGCATATTTCAAATTGCTGAAGAAAAATGTTTATAATGTTTGAAATCAGAAATCCTCCAGGCATGATGTTGAATATGAAGAAGTCAGTGGACTTTCAAATGACAACTATCTTCCATTATATTTTTCTTCCTTTGAATTGTTGAAAGTAAATCATGAGATAACAGAGGAAGCAATGAGGTATGACTGCATTCACAGTGACATTTTTTTACATGAGAAAATTGTTATCAGTGAAGAGGACCAACAACCTTCTCATACTTTTAATGACCCTGTTGTTGATTACATGGAAGGTTATTTCAATTCAGATTTGCAGCATGTGATCAACTACCAGCCTAGAAATAAATATGATGGTCAATCAACATCAATGTTAGATATGGATTGTTTTCCATTAGGGGTTTCATTTCAACCAACAATTTCTTATGATTAAGAAGATTTCTATTTCCAGCACTCTCGACATATTTTTCATCCTTTTTTTGGTAATCAACAGGTTGAATTACATGAAAACAAGGATGTTGTGGAAATGATGAAACATGATTGTTGTTTTATGTGTGTTATGGAGGATCCATTTGCATTTCTGTTGGAGGCGACAAATAGTCCCAATGTTTTTAATTTCTTGAGATTTGAATTTATAGATAAATTTTTTAATGACTCATTAGTAAATAGGCTTTGGAGCAAGCATGTGCAAAGAAATAAAAAAGTGGATAAATTTCTTGCATGGTTTCATTGGAATTTTTATTTCACTTGATTGGCATCTTTTTCAGTAGTTAGGGTAGGTAGGAGTGTGGATAAGCTCGGTACTATGAGCATTTCTTTTACTAATCTGCAGTTTTCATTTTCTACTTAGTTTCAGATTTCAGTTTGGTGCATGTACAATTTTGGGTTTTCAACGAATGAAGGTTACAAGTTACAGTTGGAAATTTGAATTTGGGAGCAGCCCAATCGATAGGCACATGTTCTACTTTTCTTTTCTACCTCATAGGGAGGATATCATCCCTGTTGGAGCCAGTTGTTAGCACCATGATTTTCATAGCTAAGATTAGAGGTTTGTCAAAAAATTTCAAAGTCATGCCTGTTAACAACCATATTGTTTTTATGCATGGCATCATCTAACATGTCCAAGGGTCAGTTTCAAAAGGAATCTTATCATTTATTATGTCCATTTCCATTTGCAACTACGAGCTGTGAAATTTGCTATGCGCTGCACATAGCACTTCACCGCACAAAGAATTATGTCACACAGTGGATTTCATCGCGTAGTGTATTTCATCATGCATGGCATGCAGTCACGCATATGATGTTTTCATGTAGTGGATTTCATCACGCAATGGGTTGTCGTGCATTGGATGTTGTGGCGCAGTGGATTTTGTCACACAGTGGATTTCATCGTGTAGTGGATTTCATCGCACAGTGGATTTTGTCATGTAAAGGATTCTATCTCACAAAGGATGCTTTCACGCAAAGGATTTTTCTGCGCACAGGCTATAGGTCATGCTACGCAAATGAATGGCTTAGTGTTCAACTTCAATATCATTTTTTGACCAACTGGAGAGGAATTTTGAAAATCCCCGAGAGGTTTTTTTGGAGGACAAACCAAGTAATAAAAACCTGTCTCAGATTTGAAAATCGTTTCATATTTTTGGAGATTCAAAGGAATATTTGAGCCTCATTTTCAGTTTTCATGATTTCCTATCCGAGATATGTTTTTGCGATGCGTATTCCAACCAGCTGGAGATGGATTTCTAGAAACCGAGAGGGGATTTTCTTTATAACAATCTTAAATACAAAAACATCACTCATTTTCATAAAGAGTTTTTTATTAGTGATATATGATGTCATATTTAACACATATTTTCCCAGTTTGTTGCGCAATCCACTACAATTTTGTTGTAGGTTACGGTTGCATAACAGACTTGTTGTGCAGCGGTGACAGAGCGTCCATAAATGTACATGATGAACTATCACAACCATATGGTCAAATTTTGATCATGATCGATGATTGTAAAGAATATTTCGGTTATGATTATGATTTGGAAAAATCGGGCTTTGTATTTTTAGTAAATTCGTTGAAGTTATTGTTCTTTTTCAAAGAAAATAGATCCATGATTCTAGGAGGGAGTAGTTGAACCCTAAAATCCAAGGGTGATATTAGTTTTCTATATATGGGGATCATTCCCATGTAAACATGGTTGGTTGGCAAAATTGGTATAGACAGTAGATATTGTATGTAATTTGAGTTCTACTGAAACTTAATGCAAAAGTCTTATAACTTTGATGAAAAGATTCTAATTGTAGCAGTTGGATATATTTTTTTCCATTGCTTGCCTACGTACTTCCTATTATCTTTTTCCATATATTTTTCTATCTATTTCAGAATAAATTTTCGAACCTATGGATTCATTGTGCAATGCCCCTTGTTCATGCCACTTAGGCAAAATGTTTTCCTCTAAAATCTAACTCTGAATTCACCCGCAACGGTGCTTCGAGTTACTTCTTGTATTTTCTATCCACCACACATTACCATTTTTCACTGGATGCCATTGCTTGCTTTGCCTTTATCCTCTCAAGGTTCAGTCACCGAGTCATTTGTTTCTGTTGTTTCCTTGAATCGACTCCATAGTCCACATCTTATTTTTTTGCGCCAATGTAGCCAGAACCCATTATATCAAAGGTGTTAAATCTAGCCACTTTTTTAAGATCCATATCCCATGTGGAGATCACGCCTCTCAAGAGAGCCCTCTCCAGATCTGAAAGGCTAGTTTCGGGTCTCAAAGTTAGTTGAAAATGTTACCTTCGTCGTCATTTTATCAGCCGAACAGATTTACGGAGTGTTAACAGTATGAAATAAGATGTTCATAATTTTGTGGTTGAATGTGATGTGTGTCAACGCAACAAGGGAGAAATAGTCAAATATCCTGGAACACTACAACTACTTCTAATTCCACCTACTATTTGGCGGGATATCACTATGGATTTTATTGTAGGATTACCTAAATCGGGAAATAAATCAGTCATCATGGTGGTAGTTGATCGCCTTTCCAAGTATGCTCATTTATGTTCTCTTCAACACCCATTTACAACATCCACTGTGGCTCAACTTTTCATGGATCAGGTCTTCAATATTCATGGCATGTCACATTCTATTGTTTTTGATTTCGACCCAACTTTCACCAACAATTTTTGGCAAGAACTATTCAAGCTACAAGGCACCCAATTGCATCTCAACACAACTTATCATCCCTAAACTAATGGTCAAACTTAAGTGGTCAACAAGTTTTTGGAAACATATTTGAGGTGTTTTTCCTCGGAAAAGAAAAATCATTGGGCTCAATGGTTACCACTAGTTGTATGGTGGTACAACAATGCATACCATACAACTACCCACATGACTCCTTTTGAAGCGGTATATGGACAAAAGACACCTTCAGTTCTCTCATATTTTTCAGGTGTCTCAAAGGTCCATTTGGTTGACCAAACGATTCCAATTCAAGAGGCTATTCTCCGTACCCTCAAAGAGAATTTGGTCATGGCCTAGAATCACATGAAGAAACAAGAAAATCAAGGTCGCTCTGAATGTCAATTTGCAGAAGGGGATCAGGTGTTTCTTCTACTACAACCTTAAAAGAAAAATTCCCTTAAGGCTGAACATTGTCAGAAACTGGTGCCCAAATTTTATGGTCCTTATATCATTCTCAAGTGTGTGGGACAGGTGGCCTATCAGTTATCTTTGCGTAGTCATTCAAAGCTACATCATGTTTTTCATGTTTCTTGCTTAAAGAAGGTGATTGGAACTAAGTGCCAAACTCAAACCAACCTTCCCAAGTTGGATAAGAAGGCTCCATTTGGCTACAACCATAGGCATTTTTGGACCAATGTGAACATCGCCTACATCAACGAACCATCAAGGAAGTGTTAGTCCAGTGGAAATATACAAACCCAACTAATTTCACTTGGGAACCAGCTAGCATTTTGCAGCAATTTCCACATCTCAAGCCTTGAGGACAAGGTTGTTTTTAATGGGGAGGACATGTTAGGGACCTAACCCCTCATGTAGGTAGAATAATATATTTTGATGTAATAAAGGTCAATATTAATAAGGCCTAGAAATAAGGAAGAATAAGTTGAATTTAAGAAGACCTAATAGAAGCTTCCACTTCTAGAAATATCTTCCTCTAGATGGTTCTTTTGATAGACATATTTAGTATAAATAGGAGTCAAGGGTATGAGAATGGTTGTTTTGGATATTATTGTAATAGAGCTACGCTCGACTGGAGGTTTCCCCCTAGAATAGGCAAGTGAACATTGCTTTCAGAATCAAAGTGCTCTTTCTAGTGTTATTCTGATATCATTTCAGTATTATTATGTTGTTGTTCTGGTTATATTGTTGTTATTCTTCCATTTCTATCATTTTATTTCTATTTTGCATACTTTTTATATCTGGAATATTACATTTTCTTGTTTAGTTCTCATTTCATAGGTTGTGAACATTCCATGTAGTTCATCCATAATTATTGAGTCTAGATATGCTCTTTATTCTAGTGATGAGATCTTAGGATCAAATCTCATTGTGTTAAGGTCCTAACCCGCACATAGGTAGATCAATGTATTCGGATGTAATAAAGGTCAATATTAATAAGACCTTTCAATAAAATAGAATAAGACGGATGTAAGAAGACCTAATAGAAGCTTCCGCTTCTAGAAGGATCTTCCTCTAGATGCTTCTTTTTAGTATAAATAGGAGTCGAGGGTATGAGAACCTTAGCTTGGATATTATTGTAACAGAGCGCTGCTCGACTGGAGGTTGCCCCCTCGAAGAGGCCTGTGAACATTGCTATCTGATTCAAGTGCTATTTCTGTTGCTATTTCGTATATCA
>JZKD02S1847399.1:10435-21513 GCA_000966675.3 Picea glauca
ATGTTCAATGGATTGTTGCAACATCAATTCATAATGATACTTGATTTCTTCCGGGCTCCACACCATAAAAATTGACTCAATATTTTCTTCATCAATTTCTTCATTTTCTTCCATGTTTTATTCATAATCAGTCACTACTGAAAATAAATTGTTGTCTTGTAAACCCACACACTAAAAAACATTGTTACGATCATATGAAAAATCATAGGAAGAACCATAATGGTTCTTTTCATTTTGCTCTTCTAAGAGAGCTTTCATTTCTTCATCTTTCTTCCTTGCCTCTGATGTTTCATAACACTTTTCATCTTCAGCTTCAACTACTATCACAACTGGTTGTTTCATGTCTTCAACCTCTTCACCTGGCTCTATCACTACAAACATGTTGTCTTTCACTTGGTTTGTGTATGCAAATGAGCTTCTCTTCCCACCAAACAATAGCTCATCAATAAGATGTTTCTCATGCAACAGATTTGACCACTCTTCATGAGATGAATAAATTTCATCAAATTTGACTTCATATGTTTTTGTTTCAAAAAGACTTTCTTCCATAAGGCTTTCATTCTCATGGGTCATTTTACACTTGTCTTCATTAGCTTTAGCACGTTCCAGTTCATCAAAAATTTTGGTTGTTGAATTCATCAAATCACTGCATACTGCATCATTGGCAGTTTCCTCATTATCACGGGCTGCTTTATTATCAACTACAGACGCACTTTCATCATCAATCATTGCAATTACAATGCTACCATTTTCAGTCTCTATTTCAATTACAAAGCTTTCAACACAATCATCATTTTCAACAACAATATATTCATCAACTTCATCTTTCTCACTCCACTTCATATTGTACTTCATTTCAAGAATATCCCAAAATATTTTTGCATTGTATACTTCACCAAATTCACGCAAAATACTAGACAAGATGTTTTCATCCAGTGTTGATATAATAAGTTGTAATGCTATTACATCTCTTCTCTTATCATAGAAGTTGATACAACCTTCATGATCATAATGCAGTAAATCTACTAACCATAGTAATTTTTTCATTTCAATTGCCCAGGGTTCATAATTTATACTTGAGAAGAATGGAAAATTTGGCATCATTATTTCATATATTTCATCAAATTCTTCAATGATCGGGTCAAGTTCCGCATTCTGCATTTTGAAAAAAAAAATAGGCAGCCACACCTTTCTTTAGCGATTCCTCTCTGCCCACTTCCACAACAAATTGTTGGACAAAAAAAAGGTATGTCATGTGACATGTGCAGTCCTGGGTAGCGTCTTCTCTCTTCTGGAAATAACACTCTGCTCCAATTGCAGCTCGCTCACAAAAATTCAAATCAAAGAAAATAATTTACCTTTACGTGGTCAACTACACCAATCGTCTCAATAGATCTAAGAGTCACTTTACACAGGTCGCCTCACTTCAGATATTGAATACAACCTTTACTCAATCATATCAAACCGAGCTCTCTCACTAAGTTGTCCGGAAGAAATTCAAAGCTAGCGACACCTTGGTGTTTAATTATTTGCGGGAAATACACGACGTGATGCAATAATGAGACCAAATTTTCTCACTTAGGTTGGTTCTCCACATTTGGCTTCTTTGGATTCCACTCTTGTCCAATACACACTGCACAAGTGACTCTCTTACAATGATCTCTCTTCAATATGAGAGACTCCTCTTCTAACATGCAGATTCATAGTCCTTTTATCATCAACAATCTACTTTCAACAGGGTGACTATATGCAATGATCTCCTTTAAATATTGATCTCGTTTCAAAAAAGGGTGACTATATCCGCTGACAGATCTCACTTCTGAAACCAACAACAAACAAATTTAATTAAATTTTTGTAGAGCTCCTAACATCAATATTACTCTGGAAACTCTTCACAACTCTCTCACACAATGAATAATCTCCTTCCGCTCTGATACCAAATTAAAAAATCAGAGAATAACACAACAATCAATGAGGCCACAAGGACTCACACAAGTGAGACAACACTCACACACTCTATCATTCATTGATTAGAAGTCCATTACATATATAGTTGTAGAACAACAAACTAACTTTAGAACAAACTCCTATAAAATAGGATCTCAAACAACTCTCATAACAAACTTAGACAAGCATGTAACAACTCGATAACCTCTTCCTAACAACATTCTAATTTCTCCATTAATTCTCCAACATTAGGTGATTGTGAATCCTTGTATTTTCAAAAATTTAAATCTAATCATTTAATTTAATACTATTAAAAAAATTACCAATTTTGAAAAAAACATTTATTCAATTTCTTCTCTAATTTGTTAGAAATTTTGTATTATTAGTCCTTGTTGTAGGCATAGAGGGACTATAGCGATCAATGATTCGTTGACCTCACATTAGTTTGTCCTTTGACCAGAAACATTTGCATAATATCTATTGTTGGAGCTAGGGAACTAAAAACATTAAATTTTATATAATAAAAAGTACCATATATGTAGTGATCTGATTGGATAACAGACTGGAGGTCTTATTGTCGGCTTCGCTATTCCCAATGTTTTATATGTTATCATATCCAAACTTTTTCATCGTCTACAGTCTTTTTGAGTCATATATTTTTCTTATGCATTGCTTGAAGGTGGATTAATGCTAGCATTAGTTCGAATGTTTGTCTTAGAATTGTTTTGTTGCCATTGTCTTAGATCATATACAGTGTTTTTTTTTATTTGTACTAATCATATTGAAATGTTTAGATATCCAAACTTTATAGTGATCGATATTTCCAAAGTTTATAACGTCGTTGTCGCATGTATTTGTATTGAAATGCATTGACACTTTTTTTGAGGTGCTTGAATAGGCCTAACAGCTTAAATGTTTACATGACGCAAGGTCCTCCAACAGGCCTGGCGGATTGAATGTTTTCATACCACGAGGTCCTTAGACAGCCTGACATCCTTAAATGTTTATCTAAATACGCTTCTCGAAGTACAATTTTCCTCGAAATTTTCCATACAATGTTGCAGTGATTTTGCACAATATTGTTGTCCACCGCCAGTTGAAGGCCTAACGGCTTAAATGTTTGCATACCGCGAGGTTCTTAGACATCCTGACAGCCTTAAATGCTTATATAAATAAGCTTCTCGGAGTACATTTTCCCTCGAAATTCTCCATACAATGTTGCAGTGATTTTGCACAATATTGTTGTCCACCGCCAGTTGAATAGGCATTGTATATTTCATGCTTCTTCTAGCCTTGCAATGCAATTTCGTCATTGTTGAAGCTACATACATTTTTTACTGGTTCGGTGAGTGCTTCTTCTTCGGTGGTTTGTCGGTTGCTACTTGTTGTTGTGGTTGTTTGGTTCACAATTCGACCTGCGCTTCTGTCTTTCATTATTTCAGAGTAAGTTTCCATGCCATAGTTTCATTTTCTATTCCTTATTTGATGTTCAATGTTTGTAGTTTGCAAGTAAGAATGTTTTCTTATTTCTACTGGCATGCTCGTCATATGTTTCTAGTTCCTTCTATGCTTCGGCTGCAGTTTTGTAATCGTTGGAGATACATAGGTTGTTTACTAGTTCGGTGGTTGTTGCTTGTTCGTTGGGTCTTTGGTTCATCGGTTATTGGTTGTATTTGTTTGGATCAAGTTTAAACTCTGGGGCCCCGGGGCTGCATTTGGGCCTGTTCGTGCTTTCTCATTAGTTTGGTGCTTGTTGTTTTCTTTTGTTTGATTCGACTTTGCAGGGTTGGGGTCCTGCACCAGTAGTTGGATCTATTTTTTTTTTGTATTATTATTTTTTTTTGGGTGCTTTACAGTGTTCATCCCCTGCACCCAAAGGTGGACATGCAGTTGTGTTATTTTCCCTGTCTGGCGAGGTTGATATATGTTCTACTATGAGATTTTGTTGGTGATTTGGTGTTGACATTATAGAAAATAGTTGCATGAAAAATAATTCGAGTACATGTGAAATTGCAATATCCGTTGTTTTTTTGTTAAAATAAAACATATACAGGCTACATTTATAAACCATGTATGGTGAAATGTGTCCATATGACAATACATGTTGTTTATTCTCTACACAGACTGGTGTGCCCATGATACAATTTGTCTTGTACTTGAGATATGATATGTACAACAAAGATTCTGCAAAATTATATTTCCATGTCTGGAACCATATTTGGGTAGTTTTCCACGGAAAACCAAAATCATGTATTGTGGGCACAACAGTCTATGTAGAGGATAAAGAACATGTATTTCCATCGGTGGAAGCATATCTAGATACTTTGACATGGAAAACCAAAAATCATTTAGCTACGGCCATGCAATTTCATAATATTTTGTGACTTGTAATATATTTTCGGCAAGGAAAAAAAATTACTTATTTACAGCTATGGATGGAGAAGCGCAAAGGTTCATGTTTCTGTCTATATTTTAGACAATTCGTTGAGTCTCTTTTACTGTATGTACATATTACTTGTTCTTCGGTGCATACCAGCTTCCATTCATGTTCATTATATTTTGTACATTCCCACATTCAAACAAACAGAATAGCTGGAGAAAATGACGAAGTCTTTGACTGCATCGGTTGAGGAGGAGATAGAAAGGTGCATGCTTGCCTATCTTTTAGACTATTCGTTGAATCTCTTTCACTGTATGTACATATTACTTGTTCTCTGGTGCATACCAATTTCCATTCATGTTCATTGTATTTTGTGCGTTCCCACATTCAAACAAACAGAATAGCTGGAAAAAACGTCGAAGTCTTGACTGCATTGGTTGAAGAGGAGATAGAAAGGTGCATGCTTGTACTGCTATTTCACACTACATTGTTTTGTATTTAATTTATTGTCTGTATAAGTGTTCACCTAGTTTATTGTACATAGATGTTGCGTACCTTCCTACATAATAACTTATCTTCATTACATGTCTTCCTGCATACTAACCTACTTCGTGTCCATTGTATTTTCCCTGCATTGCTACATTTAAACAAACATAATGGCTGGAGAGGACGATGGACTCTTTGGCGGGAATGTAGATGAGGAATTACAGAGGTGGATACCTGTACTCTTATTTCATATTCTAGTGTTCATTTATTCATTTACTGTCTGTATATTTGTTGTGCTTGTTCTGTTGCTTTGCACCTTTTTTATTTATTTTTATTTATTTTTGTTATTTTCTTCCTTCAAATATAATATCTTTCTATGTATTCTCATGTGAATCGTATTCTTTTTTCTCTTACATTGGAATAAATAGAACTATTTCTCTTTCTTTTACATGTATGTATTCATACTAACTTGCCTTGATGTCCATTGCATATTCGACGTTGCTACCTTGGAAGAAACAGGTTGGTTGGACAGGAAGATGAATTGTTTTTTGCAACAACAGAGGGCTCTGTGGTACAATCTTCGAAAAGGTATACCAACTGTGATGGTAAATTAAATATACAAATCGGGTGGGGGCATATAATATTAGACTAGAAAACAATGGCTTGGAAGCAATGGGCCTTTTTTCCCTGCCTATTTCTACTTTTTCCATTTCCTATTATCCCTTTTGTTTTCTAATTGATCTGCTTAGTGGTCTTTTCAAAAATTCCTTGGTTAGTCAGTTGGCGGATGAACGGTTTCACATGTATGGTAACGCTTCTACCTTATTCCATACTTACCCACTTTGTCCATTGCGGGTGTCGGGTTGGCGGGTTTAATATTTCTCCCATGGCTTCCGGGGGTCCGCGATATACAGATTGGCCATGGTGCCCCACCCTCACGCCCTGTTTACTGTTACACATTTTTCCAGTCAAAAAAATCAGATGCATACAATTTTATGCTTGTTTAGTCCTTCTGATGGACAGTATACAATGCATATGCTTTTTATAATTATTTTGTAGTAGTCGTCACTTTAATAAAAACAATGAAGAGAATGGGGATAAAGATCTTATTTCCCCAAAACATACCTACTCACTTAATACGCACACGATGATTCAAATAATTTACACATGGTTCAAGAAGAATGCATTAGGTGAGCTTATTTAGTCTTTTTGATGTTCATGTGCACATGCTTGCATCAGAAAAAGTTGGACTAGTGACATGGCCATGAGCATTCAGTCATCCCAGACATCAGCAGAACGACAAGGCCAAAGGTAAAGATGCATCCACTTTTCTCCTATTATGTTTACCAAAAAAATATTCTCGGTTATTTATTCAGCTATGGCATGGTGAATACGTTGATGTCATCTTTGATACATGGTTTGCAGTTCACAAGAAGTATCAACAAGTACAAGTGAGACGTCAAACATAATGCAGGTTTCGTAGACTAAGAGGTGTGGTTGCAAAACTCTAGCTCCATAGGTCATCGAAGCTATGCGTGTACTTGTATATTTATGCCAGCGAAAGAAGAATACAAAAAAAAATGCACAATACCATTCACTTTAGTTTTCCTGTTCAAAAATTGTCACTAGGTCTAGATTTGTAACACCCAAAGCACTAGCAATAGAGGGCTTGAACAGCCACCGAACTAGACAAGTGTTCATCAGGGACATAATGGTCGTCTATAGCACCTACTAGGACAAGGAAAACAAAACTATATCCATTATGTGTGCTAACATGACAGACAAGGAGGCCATGATGACAGTGACACTGACTATTCCTACACAACTTGTCCAGAAACACACAAAAAAGATATTTCCGGGAAATGGGATATCCATTACAAATTTTAATATATTTCCCAAAATAGTATATGACTGTAGTGATTGTGATCAGATTATTTCACTCAACGAACCAAGTATTGTGGAAAAAATTCTCGTTGTTTATTCAGAATATCGTTTTGTCCCGGACCCGACTATCAACCATATTGCACAGAGAAGTGATATTTACCCAATCGGAACCACTGGCGCAGTTGTCACACTGGCAAGAAAACTTGGCTCTCAACACATTCTCCATATAAAGGATGGAGAATCAGACAACGACAAGGCAATGGTATCGCTTTCCATATCTAGTTTTGTCATTTACTTTCGCATGTGCATGTATCTCGGGTAAGCTACACAAATATTGCATTGTTCCATGTTGCAGCTACAATTGTTCGATACCTATTCAAATTTGTTTTCGCCAATGGAAAAACAATTGCATAAAGGGCAGTTTCGACTTATGCTCTTCAAAAATATAACAAAGAAAACGGATGTTAGAGAAAGGATCTTTCGCACAACCCAAGCAACGTTTGTAACATAGTTGCGAGCAGATATACTACACGATCTGAAGAAACTAGCTAGCGCTACAACTGTTGTGCGTATACATCCACATAATTATCCTCACTTTTCTTATACAAATAGCCTTCACCAAATTTTTGCGGCTTGTTTTATTTTTATTTTTTTTGGGGGGGGGAGGGGATTGCAGTTGTGTATTATATTGTTCAATGTATTAATTCCCAGGTTGAAGGTGTTTTGGTTGCAGCAAATGTGTACTTGACCCCCTTTGAACCTGTATGTGCGAAATGCAACTCTCCTGCTTCTGCCTCTGCTTTGATAAGTGATGATACAATTGATTGTCTGCGATGCGGTGAAAAAAGTCAATATATATGGACATTGCCTCAATGCTGCCATCCGAACCATGGGAAACACAACTGTGCATTGTATAGTTAGGCAGCCTCTCTTACAAAATGTTTTTCCTAAGTTGGCAGAATTGTCGTATGAAACATATCTACAGAAAAAGGCAAGCAGTGTATACATGCTGCGCGACTTTCAGATACAAAACAAATTTACCTTAAATGAGGACAATGCAATTTTCAATATTGACTGAAGAAGTTAAAAAAAAAACATATCAAACTTTGGCAGGAAACAAAAATATCTCATGTGTCTCTGTAATATTTCTTCAACATCCAGATGAATGTTAGTCGGACTCAAGTACTTGAGATTGCATGCGCATAAGATAGTTCGGTCCAAACCCATGGCCTTGGTTATTTTCTCCTGGGAACATATACCAGATGTAAGAGAAAACGAATGCCGCGATGTCTTTTCTTTGTATATCAAATTGTTTGATGCAAAGGTCGATGTGTCCTGCTCTATGGAACCTTGTGGGAACTTGTTTGCGGGTTGTTTGGAGTTTAGTTGGTTTTTGGTTGTATGATTTGTCTGTCAATTTGTATATCGTGGAACTCCAAGTGTTGTTTGGAGAAAACGAAACAATAGAATTGCAATTTTTTAGCCAGCTAGCCCGCAAATCCGCCTATCAATTTGTATGGCGCTGTGGCGCAAATGTGATATGTGGATTGTTTTAGCATTTTTCCTTGATCAATGAACTTAGTAAAATTAATCTCCTTGAATAATTTGAAATCAACGAATATATATTTTGCGAATTCCAATTGTGATATCATATCAACAAGAGGCCCTTAAAATTCAAATTGGTTGTTGTTATGCTTGCAGTGATAGAATTTAAAAAAACTTTGTTTTGTTTCCTTCATTTTTTTTTAAATAAGTGATTTAACATCCTTTGATAATTTTATGTAACTAAATTGTACACTATCAATATTTAATATTAATAATTTAGTATTTGAAAATAATGTTTTTAGATAATGTTAGATATGATGACCATCTGTAAACAATCACAATCTTGAGCCCGCCAGTACTAGAGTCCATCTGTCAATTTGTATATCACGGAACTCTAAGTGTTGTTTGGAGGACACGTGACAATAGAAGTGCAATGTTGAGCCAGCTAGCCCGCAAGTCCGTCTATCAATTTGTATATCGCGGAACTCTGGGTGCTATTTGTAGAACACAAAACAATAGAGGCCCAATTTTGAGCCTGCCAGCTTGAGAACCCACAATCCAAAAAGTGGCTAAGTATGGAATGAGGGATCCATGCATGCTCTATAAAATCTCATGTCCATACTTTATAAAAGTACATATTTAGTATGTATTACTTGTTTCTCGGAAAAATTCTAGGTGCGGAAGTTGGTAGATGCACGTGTTCAGATTTCCACTTACTTTTATATCACCAGCCCGACCGACCGCTTCCCCGTTTCAAATTGTACAAACATTTTTGTTTAATTAAATTGTACAATATAAATATTTAATATTAATAATTTAGTATTGAAAATAATGTTTTTAGATAATGTTAGATAGTTGATAGGGATTACCATCTGTAAACAATCCCAATCTTGAGCCCGCTAGCCCTGGAGTCCGTATGTCAATTTTTATATCACGGAACTCAGAGTGTTGTTTGGAGGAAACAAAACAATAGAAGTGCAATGTTGAGCCAGTTAGCCCGCAAGTCTGCTTGTCAATTTGTATATCGCAGAATTCTCGATGCTATTAGTATGGAATAGAACAATAGAGGCCCAATTTTGAGCTCGCCAGCCTAAGAACCCGTGATCCAAAAAGTGGCTAAGTATGGAATGCGGGATCCGTACATGCTCTATAAAATCTCATGTCCATACTTTATAGAAGTGCATATTTAGTATGTATTACTCATTTTTCGAAAAATTTCTAGGCACGGAAGTTGGCGGATTCACGTCTTCAGATTTCACTTACTTTTATATCACTAGCCTGACCGATCGCTTCCCCGTTTCATATTGTACAAACTTTTTGGCTCGCGGTTTTTTGAATAGGAGAGTTACCGGATAGGAGGGTTCAATATTGATAATTTTATGTAATTAAATTGTACAATATCAATATTTAATATTAATCATTTAGTGTTTGAACATAATGTTTTTAAGATAATGTTACATAGGATGACCATCTGTAAAATATCGCAATCTTGAGCTCGCCAATCCTGGAGTCCTTCTGTCCATTTGTATATCGCAGAAATTCAAGTGTTGTTTGGAGGACACGAGACAACAGAAGTGCAATGTTGAGCCACCCAGCCAATAAGTTCGCCTGTCAATTTGTATATCGCAAAACTCTGGGTGCTATTTGCAGGACACAGAACAATAGAGGCCCAATTTTGAGCCTGCCAGCTCGAGAACCTACGATCCAAAAAGTGGCTAAGTATGGAATGAGGGATTCGTACATGCTCTATAAAATCTCATGTCCATACTTTATAAAAGTACATATTTAGTATGTATTACTCATTTCCTTCGAGTGTTGTTTGGAAGACACAGAACAACATAAGTGCAATGTCGAGCCAGCCAGTCCACAAGTCTGTCTGTCAATTAGTATATCGTGAAACTCTGGGTGCTATTTGTAGGATACGAAACAATAGAGGCCCAATTTTGAGCCCGCCAGCCCGAGAACCCACGATCCAAAAAGTGGCCAAGTATGCAATGCAGGATCTATACATGCTCTATAAAAATCTCATGTTCATACTTTATAAGAGTACATATTTAGTATGTGTTACTTGTTTTTCAAAAAATTTCTAGGTGTAGAAGTTGGCGGATTCACGTCTTCAGATTTCACTTACTTTTATATCACCAACCCGATGGACCGCTTCCTCATTTCATATTGTAATAAACGCATATAAACTGCCTGAAGTCCAATTGTGCTATCATATCAACACGAGGCCCTTAAATTTCAAATAACATGCAAGTCCTCTTGTCAATTTGTATATCGCAGAACTTTGGGTGCTATTTGTAGGGCACGGAACAATAGAGGCCCAATTTTGAGCCCGCCAACCCAATAACCCACCATCCAAAAAGTGGCTAAGTATGGAATGAGGGATCCGTACATGCTCTATAAAATCTCATGTCCATACTTTATAATAGTACATATTTAGTATGTATTACTCGTTTCTCGAAAAATTTCTAGGTGCAGAAATTGGCGGATACAGGTGTTTAGATTTCCACCCACTTTTATAACACCAACTCGACCGACCTCTTCCCCGTTTCATATTGTACAAAATTTTTGGAATGCAAGTTTTCGAATACGCGAGTTTTTCTTTTAAATAAGATATTTAACATCCTTTATTAATTTTATGTAATTAAATTGTACAATATCAATATTTAATATCAATACTTTAGTATTGAAAATAATGTTTTTAGGTAGTGTTAGATAGTTTTTTTTTTACACAAACGGTTATGGTATTATATTAAAAGATGTGGCAGAGCCACTGGTTCAGATTACATTTTGCCCATGGATCCATGGGACTTTTAACCTTAAAACAAAGCTG
>JZKD02S1847399.1:28094-39902 GCA_000966675.3 Picea glauca
TAGTTAATAGGAATCACCATCTGTAAAAAATCGCAATCTTGACCCCGCCAGCCCTGGAGTGAGTCTGTCAATTTGTATATTGTGGAACTATGAGTGATGTTTGGAGGACACAGAACAATAGAAGTGCAATGTTGAGCCAGCCAACCCACAAAGGCCCTTAAAATTCAAATAGCCAGCAAGTCTGCTTGTCAATTTGTATATCGCAGAACTTTGGGTGCTATTTGTAGGACACATAACAATAGAGGCCCAATTTTGAGCCCTCCATCCCGAGAACCTGTGATCCAAAAAGTGGCTAAGTATGGAATGAGGGATCCGTACATGCTCTATAAAATCTCATGTCCATACTTTATAAAAGTACATGTTTAGTATGTATTACTCGTTTCTCAAAAAAATTCTAGGTGCGGAAGTTGGTAGATACACATGTTCAGATTTCCACCCACTTTTATATCACCAGCCTAACCGACCTCTTCCCTGTTTCATATTGTACAAAAATTTTGGAACGTGAGTTTTCGAATACGCGGGTTTTTCTTTTAAATAAGATATTTAACATCCTTTAATAATTTTATGTAATTAAATTATACAATATCAATATTTAATATCAATAATTTAGTATTGAAAATAATGTTTTTAGGTAGTGTTAGATAGTTGATAGGAATCACCATCCGTAAACAATCGCAATCTTGACCCTGCCAGCCCCAGAGTTCGTTTGTCAATTTTTATATCGCAGAACTCTGAGTGCTATTTGGAGGACACAGAACAATAGAAGTGCAATGTTGAGCCAACCAGCCCACAAGTCCGCTTGTCAATTTGTATATTGCGGAAATATTGGATGCTATTTGTAGAACACAAAACAATAGAGGCCCAATTTTGAATCTACCAGCCCGAGAACCCGCGATCCAAAAAGTGTCTAAGTATGGATCCGTACATGCTCTATAAAATCTCATGTCCATACTTTATAAAAGTACATATTATGTATGTATTACTTATTTTTTCGAAAAATTTCTTGGTGCGGAAGTTGGCAGATTCACGTCTTCGGATTTTAGTTACTTTTATATCGCCAGCCCAACCAACCGCTTGCTTGTTTCGTATTGTACAAAATTTTTTGTCTAATTAAATTGTATGATATCAATATTTAATATTAATAATTTAGTATTGAAAATAATGTTTTTAGATAATGTTAGATAGTTGATAGGGATTACCATCCATAACCAATCACAATCTTGAGGCTGCCATCCCTGGAGCCCGTCTGTCAATTTGTTCGTAAACAATCACAATCTTAAGGCCTCCAGCCCTGGATTCTGTCTATCAATTTGTATATCACAGAACTCCGAGTGTTGTTTGGATGACATGGAACAATAGGAGTGCAATGTTGAGCCAGCCAGCCCACAGGTCCGCTTGTCAATTTGTATAACGTGGAATTCTGGGTGCTATTTGTAGGACATGAAACAATAGAGTCCCAATTTTGAGCCCACCAGTCCGAGAACCCGCGATCCAAAAAGTGCCTAGGTATGGAATGCAGGATCTGTACATGCTCTATAAAATCTAATGTCCATACTTTATAAAAATACATATTAAGTATGTATTAATCATTTTTTTCAGAAAATTTCTTGGTGCAGAAGTTGGCAGATTCACGTCTTCAGATTTTAGTTACTTTTATATCACGAGCCCGACCGACCGCTTCCCCGTTTCATATTGTACAAACTTTTTTGTCTAGTTAAATTATACAATATCAATATTTAATATTAATAATTTAGTATTGAAAATAATGTTTTTAGATAATGTTAGATAGTTGATAGGGATTACCATCCATAAACAAGGGCAATCTTGAGGTCGCCGGCCTTGGAGTCTGTCTGTCAATATGTATATCGCGGAAATCCGAGTGTTGTTTGGAGGAAATGGAACAATAGGAGTGCAATGTTGAGCTAGCCAGCCCGCAAGTTCGTTTGTCAATTTGTATAACATGGAATTCTAGGTGTTATTTGTAGGGCATGTAACAATAGAGGCCCAATTTTGAGCCCGCCAACCCAAGAACCCACGATCCAAAAAGTGACTATGGAATGTGATATCCGTTCATGCTCTATAAAATCTCATGTCCATACTTTATAGAAGTACATATTTAGTATGTATTACTCATTTTTCGGATATTTTTAGGTGCGAAAGTTGGCAGATTCAGATCTTCAGATTTTACTTACTTTTATATCACCAGCTCGACTGACCACTTCCCTGTTTCATATTTTTTTTTTCCTCAAAAAAAAGCATAATTTTCATTATGATAATCAAAATTACATTTTGTAGATACACCTATTGGTGTATTCCTATAAAATAGTATGTATGCATACTTCATATCATGTAGTTATGTCTTCTTTATCCCATAGGATTTTCCAAAGTCATTACAATAAAATTGTAATGCTTCAGAGCACATAGTTCTATCTTCATTTTCCATAGTATCCTTCATAGATTTTGCAGACCAAAATCTTGAAAAAAACAATAAAAGTTTCATTCATTTACAAAAAAGTTCTTTGTTGTTCTTGTATTTGTTCATTTATGAACTCTGTGATCTTCCAGTGGCCCACCTCCATGTGTGTTCCCTTTTTCGAAGCCTTGTTCGCTTCTTCATTTATTTACAAGTAGACATGTTGACAAGAAAAGGAGTCAAAAACTTTCTGCAATGTTTTTATGTCTTCCACAATATTGGCAAGTCTGATATTGTTGCATCTTTGAGTCTCATTTATCCATTTTATTGCATTTTTTTAGTCTCCAAAAACTGTTAAATTTTTGCAATCTTTTTCTAGTGCAAAGACCATGAAAAGTTTGAGGCTCATTAATTCATCATAATTATTTGTTCCATTTCCCAGTATAGATGTTAAAGTGTAGTAGTGTGTGTCTGAGTAGTATAGTAAACCTCCTCCTCCACAGGTGTATTGTTGGGATGCTCCATCAAAAAATCCCCAAGGTGAAGATTTTTCAATTATTACTTCTTTTATCGATCTGTTTTTGGTTCTTCCTTTCGATGGAAAGGATGAGAAAATTACCATACTGTTTAATGAGGTTTTTCTGGGAGCTATGGTCACCTCATTGAAAATGGCTTCATTTATTGCTATCCATACTCCCCATGTGATCAACAAAGGGATTAATCTATAAATTTTCTAAGAAGGGTTTTCCCACCAGTTCTTCCAGGCTTGTCCTAAGGTGTGTCCTTCCCATCGAAAAAAGAAATTCAGAATACCTAAAACTTCTGTCCAAACCATTTTTAGGTATGAGCATTCAAGAAAAATGTGTTGAGCCGATTCTCCCTCATATTTTCACAATGGGCATCTACCTGGTCCAACAAAATTTCTTTTCTGGAGTAAATCCCAGGTTGGGGCTTTGTTAGATAGCACGCTCCACCAGAAAATTTTTGAATTGGCAGGACCATTGATCTTCCAGATTTTTTTCTACCACCAAACTAGTTCATCTTGAGAAGTTTCTTGTATTAAGTGTAAATATCCTTCCTTTGGGGTGTAGATGCCTAAATCATTTATGTCCCACACCAATTCATATTCATGTTCTCTTATCCTGATCTGTGAAGTTTTTAGGGTTGTTAGATAGCTCTCCAATTCTGTTGAATCCTCATTGTTTAAGTCAAGAAAGGTGGCAGATTTCCACCCTTGAACCCAAAGATTCGTGGAAGACTGGTCAACAAGCGATTTTAAGGAATTCAATCCTTTTTGTTTTAAGGTAGAAAGTAGATGGTATGAAAGTATGTGTTTTCCTTTGCTTCCCGTCCAAGGATCTGCCCCTAACCTTACCCGAAGTCCATTTCCTACCTTCCAAGCAAGGCCATCCCCTATTACAGGGAAAGATTTTATAATTTCCTTCCAAATCATCGAAGCTCCTTTGAGAGTTTTTTGAGTTCATCTGATCCAGGATACCAATGAGTCTGATTCAATGTACTTTTTTGTGACAACCTTTGTCTAGAGGCTATTTGAAGAGAGTAGGCACCGACCCCCTTTAGAAGCTAAGGATTTAGAGAAAACATGTATATTTTTTAAGCCCCGTCCTCCTAAATCCTTTGGGACTGCAATCCTTTTCCATCTTACCCAAGGGGTCACATTTGTATCTTTATTTCCACTCCACATAAATCTGAAAGAGAATTTTCTAGCTACCTCCAAAGTTCCTTTTGGGATCCAGGACAAAGACATCCAAAAGACTGGGATGGCTTCCAAAACTGATTTAACTAGAACCAATATGCCAGCCCTAGAAAGCCATTTATGACTCCAAGAACTTAACCTTTTCTCTAATTTTTTGAGAAGCCATGTCCAATCCTACTTCCTGTAATCATTTGGTTTTAGATTGAACCCCAGATACTTAAGACCTTCATCAATAATTTTCTCTTCAAAAGGGAAGAAAAGTCGGTATTGACCTTTTTCCATTTCTGAGAGGCAAAAGGTGGTAAGGGTAGACTTTCCTTCATTTATAATCATTCATGTGGCTTTGGAGAAAATCTTGATGGTGTTAATGAGAGTCTTTGCCTCCCCTTTTGTTTTTGCGGTGAAGACCAAGATTTTGTCCACAAAGAGAAGGTGTGTAATGTGTAGATTATTTGAGATATTGATACCTGGGAAGGACCTAGACCATTTTTCTGTTGCTATAGCTCTACTAAGGCCTTCAGTGATGGGAAGAAAAAGTAGTGGAGAAAGGGGGAAGCCTTGTCTTCAGCCCCTTTCAGCTCTAAAAAAGTTTGTGGTTGAACCATTTATGAGCACTGAGAAAGTCACAGTTGTAATAAAACACATAATCCATCTGATAAAAGGGACTGTGAAGCCTAAATGCGTTAAAAGTAGTCAGATATAGAGCCAACTTACCCTGTCATAGGCTTTGGATACATCAATTTTTAGTACCGCACTCTTTAGCTTCCTGGTCTTTATGTTGTGTAGGGATTCATGTGCCACTCCTATTGCTTCATGAATCTGTCTGCCTTCTAGAAACCCGAATTGTTCCAAATAAATTTTGTCAGAAAGTACTCTCTTAAGTCTTCTTGCTAAGACTTTGGAAATGATCTTGTAGATACAGTTGCACAGAGAGATTGTCCTGAAATTTTCCAGGGTGTCCAGATTATCTTTTTTTGGAATAAGGGAAATGAAGATTGAATTTAAACTAAGTGGAATTTTTCCTGTAAGCCTTGTCTCTTCAACTAGGCTTAGTATGTCTTGTCTAATAATATCAAAGAAACCCAGAAAGAACTCAATTGTCCATCCATCTGGTCCCAGACTTTTGTCCTTTTGAAAACTATTCATTACAGTCTTAAGTTCTTCTAGGGTGACCTTTTCCATAATCATTATGTTGTCTTCCTCACTTGTAAAATGGGGAAAGTGTTGTACCACTCGAATCACTTCTTCAATAGTGGCCTTGATTTCTGCTTTGTAGAGGTCCTAGAAGAAGTTTTTTCCAATTCTTTCCATTCCTTCAAAAGTATGTTCCTTTTTTTCGTCATAATCTTTTAGCTACCAAATTGAGTTTGAGCATTTCCTGCCTTTTTCATACACTTGGAAGAACTTTGTGTTCTCATCTCCACTCTTCACCCATGTGGATTTTCTTTTTAATCTCCAGGTTTCTTCTTTTTCCTTTAATAGTATGTTTCTCCTTTCTTCCAATGTAAGCAGATTTAACTTGGCATTTGTTGAGTCAAAACCTCCACCTTCTACTTTCGAGATAAGTTTTAACTATGATTCCATCACCTTTAGTTCCAAATCCTCCTTTAAAAGTTTATGATGGGCCCAGTTCTTTGTTTTCTCTTTGATTATGTGCAGTTTTTTTGCAAAGTGTAAACCTCCCATGCCATTGCTCTCTCGGTTATATACATGCCAATTCTCCTTAACCAACTTTAAAAAGGTGTTGTCACTAAGCCAAGTGTTGTTGAATTTGAAAGGATTGGGTGGCTTATCCATCCCAGTTCTTAATTCAAGGAAATCGGATAGTGATATGAGATTCCCCCATGTCCTATCCATTGTTTCAAATGAAAGGATTTTTCAAGTAGTGTATCCTTTATCAAAAAATGATCCAGTATTTTTTCTAGATGTTGTCTTCTCCCACTCTGTTATTTCTCCAAGTAGGTTTGAATTTGACCGATTCAATATCCAAAAAATTGTGTTCCTCCAATTTTTGTGTGAAGTAGCTCAAGAGGGGATATGATCTCGCATGAGTTCCCCAAACTTCTTTAAAACCCAAAGAGAAGTTTAAATCTCCACCCAAGATTACGATTTTTTCTTTTAAGAAAGACTTGGAGAAGAAAGTGTCCCAGTAAGAGCCTTTGTTATGACAAGGACAAAAGAGGTTTACAATATGGATGGAATCTTCAAATTATTTTGAGATAACTGTGATCCCAAGTTAAGAGTCAAAACCCCAAGAGTTAATGACTTTTATAGTATGAGAGTTCCATCCAATAGGTAGTCCTCCCGATCTCCCGATAGAGTCCAAAGTAATGAAACTCTACTCTGGTAGTAGCGCAGAGAGCCTGTTGTAAACTTCCACCCCTTCCCCCAAGGTTTCTTGAAGGAGAAGGAAATTCAGATGTTCTGTGAGGATCATCCTTTTTAGGGATGGTCTTTTGAGGGGGGCAAACAATCCCCTACAATTGAAGGAACAACACTTCATCAAGGCCCTTTTCCCAGGGTTCACCTTTCTCTAAGCGCCCTTTCAATAGAGACCTATTTTCCTGCTAAAAGATCAATCCTGGCTTTCTTATGAGCCTTTGAAATGAGGGATTTCTTGCCTCTCCCACTTCTCTCTGCTGGAAACGAGTCCAAGGATAAACCTCTTGAATGTTCTCTGTTAAGGGATATTAATAAATAATGCCTTGAGGAGGTATTAGACGAGGACATAGTGAAATCCTTCGAGATCAGGGCAAAAGGCAAAGTGGGGGGTTACAAGGGTAGGAGGGATGTAGAGGAGGCCAAGACAAGGGTGGGGTAGGGAGGGAGCAAGGAGGGAGGAAGAAAGGAGGGGAGAACAATAACCAAGGGAGGGAGTGGGGGGAGGGAGGGAGAGAGCAGTCACTCGGGACCTTTAATAGACAAATTATTTATTAAAAAAGTAATAGAAGGGCCAAGGTTAGAGTAGGTGCCCATAACCAGGAATGAAGTGGCTCCTACCAATAATGGAGTTTGATGATCCGGTTGCATAGTATCCAACTCTAAGTAGGGTTGGACAAAATCTACAGACATAGCTTCTCTGAGGTTATCAATTTGTCTTCCTTGCTCTTTTTGTGAGATGAGAGCGGATTCTAAGGAGCCAAAAAACTTCTAAGAATCGTTGTACCTTCCATACACTGTTCCTCTGGTCCTTAGAGGGAGCTTACAATTTTTAACAAGATATCCATACTGATGAAACCTTCGGCACCTGAAGGGTATGTTCTCATAGTCCAATTTTTGAACATAAGTGTAACCTCCCTAACTGAGATCCATCTCTTCACCAAGGCCTTCCCTGACGTTCAAATTTACTAAAATTCTTGCTACCTTCCTTTGTTTTTTTTCTTCAAAAGTCATTTCCGTATTCAATAAGTCTCCTAAGAAATTCCCAATTTTTTTGAAGTAATCAAAGGACCAGAGATGGAAAGGTAGTGCTGGTAGTCTTACCCAAACTGGAATTTTGTCAAGATGTTCTTTGATTGTGTCAAATAGCGGACTCCAAGGTTTGAGAAGAAGTGTAGAATTGTTGATGCTCCATGCTTTTCTTAGCACCCATTTGGAATGCTCACTATTCTGGAAAGTGAAAGCATACCAGTTTTTGTTTAATTCCACCAGCTCTGGTAGGTATCCAAAGTGCTCCTTCCAAGTAGAATGGATGCATTCTCAAATCGTTTTTACTGCAAAAATCCTGTCATTTACTCGCCCAACAATCATTTGGTTTGCCATATGGGTGACCTGATTGATCTCCACGTCTTCTCCGAGAGATAGATTTCCAACCTTTCCTTTATTCTTTAAGCTTTTCCTCTTCATCCTGGACCCTACTTATTTGGCTCGAGTAGCTCCTTCTGAGGTAGTTGGGTGCTTATTTAAGGGTTTCCTGGTAGATAAAGTTTGCTCGTATCCACTGTACTCATACAGTTCAAGCCGAGTAGAAATGAAACCCTTATTTAAGGGGAAAGGGGGGCCTGTAATAGGTCCTAAATCAGAAGAGGTTGGGGGGTCTGTGTCGTTGCTGGAGAGGGTATGGTTTAGGGAATTCTCCAGGGGAGAGCGAGAAAGACCTCATGTAACAAAGTTTACCCACTCTAAATTAGAGGCTTGTAGCTGACTGAGCGGGGGTAAAAAGGATGTTGTAGAAATCGAATGCCCCGACAACCAGGGTTTTGTAAAATCTCCAAACAATAGCTCGTCAAGTAACGAGGGCAAAGGAGGGGAAACTAGTTCGGCTTGTGGAGGAACAGAAAGGAAGAGAGAAGATTCACCTATGCCCGCCAGTTGTTTGAGTGTTTCTCCACCTGCCACAAACTCTGTTGCCACGAAATCCACCATAGTTGTCTCCAAAGCACCCGTCGTACGTGCAGTCACTGAGAAACCCTCCATGGTTGAGATGGTGTTGGGAGAGGTCGCCGAAAAGGGAAGTGGGAGAAGGTCAGGCCGGGAGCAGTAAAGGGGCGTAGTAAAGGATTAACCATAGGCTGGAGAAGGGAACTAGTAAAACCGCAACCACGTGCAGGGAAAAAGATCCATAACTACAGAACCTCCCCTCTAACAGCCTTACGTAGAATTTTCATACAATTCCAACTTCCCCGTTTCATATTGTACAAACTTTTTTGTCTAATTAAATTGTGCAATATCAATATTTAATATTAATCGCAATCTTGACGTCGCCAACCCTGGAGTCTCTCTATCAATTTGTATATTTCGGAACTCTAAGTGTTGTTTGGAGGACACGAAACAATAGGAGTGCAATGTTGAGCTAACTAGCCCGCAGGTTCGCTTGTCAATTTATATATCACCAAATTTTGGGTGCTATTTGTAGGGCACGGAAAAATAGAGGCCCAATTTTGAGCTCGCTAGCCCGAGAACCCGAGATCCAAAAAGTGGCTAAGTATGGAATGTGGGATCCATACATGCTCTATAAAATCTCATGTTCATACTTTATAGAAGTACATATTTAGTATGTATTACTCGTTTTTCAGAAAATTTCTAGGTACGAAAGTTGGTGGATTCGCATCTTCAGATTTCACTTGCTTTTATATCACCAGCCCGACTGACTGCTTGCTCGTTTCATGTTGTACAATTTTTTTGGCTTGCGGTTTTCCGAATAGGTGAGTTACCGGATAGGCGGTTTCAATATTGTGTTTCCATTGTTCCGCTACCTGCAAACAACACCTTGACTTTCGCGATCTACAAATTAGCAAACAAATTGAAATAAAATAATATATACTATGAGAAGTCTAATGGAACAATCATATGAACAAGAGGACATTAAAATTCAAATTCGTCGATGTTATACTTGCAGTGAAGCTAATAGTACAGAAACTTTACTTAAACATCCAAAAAAATGATTTTCTGGTAACTTTTCGATGCTTCTCTTATACAAACAGATCCTGGAAACTATAAACATTGCTCGTTGTATCTATTCCTTGATTGAAGAACATGTTAACATGTTTAATGCAATCCATAGTTATTGTTAAGACCATCAATGGTGCTTTCTTACAACAATTCTTGCTTTCAAAAATTGCCATCCGCTTTTTCTTTTCCCTCTTCTTTCTCTTTCTTACTCGTTTTTTCCGAAAATATCTAGGTGCGGGATTTGGTGGATTCACGTCTTCATATTTCCATTGTTACTTTTATATCACCAGCCTGATCGATCGCTTCCCCGTTTCATATTGCACAATTTTTTTGAATCGCGGGTTCTGGCATAGGCGGGTATATCTTCTAGCCCTTTTTTTGTAACCCGCCCGACCGCTTTCCATACTTGGGTATTTCTTGGAATCTGTTTCACGGGTTGGCAGGTGGACAAAATTTACAATGCTTGGTCGCAATTCGCCATCACTGCTACCTTCGTAGTTATTTCCAGATATGCAATTATTAAGCTTTAATGATAGAAGATTTGTCGTTACTACGAATTAAACCAAGATTTGCGGAGAAGAGTGTTATCCTTTCTGTTAGGGTCCTATAATCATAGGTAACTTGTTTCTTCAGCTGCCTATTTGGTGTTTCTCCTATGATGAAGACATATGGCTTGCTGGATTCAGTTAATTCCATTTCCCTCTCCATCCATTTCGTCCGATCTTTCATCACCTTGCTCGATTCTTTGTCACCTTGTTGTGCCCTTCATTCCCTCATCCTTCACTTCTTCACCCCTTCGTCATTTTTGTCCCTACATTGCAATAAACAAGCTTAGGTTAATAATAAATTAATTAATAATTAATAAATAGGTTAATTTGTTTAAATTAGTAATTAGATTAAATCACTAATGATTAATTTTAAATGAAAAATTAAAAAATAAAACTAAAATTAAACACAATCTAAACATTATAAAACAATATATATATATATATATAACTAAACTAAAAAACAAAAAACACATAAAACAAAATATTAAAACATTAAAAAAACAAATAATAAACAAAATATAAATAAAAACAAACTTTAAAATTAAACAAAATATAACAAGGGTAATAGCTGCAAACCAGCGAGTCCCTGCCTTGATATCTTAATATCTTAGTATAATAAACTTTAGTATTTTTATATCATAAGATTTTTAAAGGAAACTAAAATTTGCATTTAATATTAGCATAATCACATAAATAAAAGTGGTTAATATACGCCGAAAGACATCATTAACTTTCATTTTCCAAATATTAAGATGACGTTAAATCAATATAATAAATAGATACTATGCATGGAACCAAGTCCTAAGTCAAGTCAGTTTTCGTCAACTTCACAAACTGACTGAAATATATATCACAAACTCGATTCTTTTTCCCAACTTGATAAACACAAATACAAAATATCTCATGCTTGGGATAAAATCTCATGTTGATAAGCCAAAAAACTAAATTAAAACAATGTAATATCCACACATAAAAAAAGTATTTAAACCATAAAAATAGCATAGGTTATAATGTTATTCCTCTCTATTTATATCAATTTTCCTTTTCTATTATACCAATTTGCCTTCACTATTATACCAATTTGCCTTCACTCATTTGAATAGCTCATCAAATCATGATTATCAATTTTCCTTCTCTATTTACACTATTTGTCTTTCACTCTCCACACATTTAGATAATTCATCAAACCATGATAATAATTGATATGGATAATTCATGAAACCATAATAATGATTGATAGTATAGAAAATTATAATAATATACACCGAAGTGAACCTTGAAACAATGAAGGAGATTTTGAATGGAAAAATTAAAAAAGACAACATGAAGTTTCAACTTTGAATAAAGAAAGTAGAAGTGGGATTGCGTTATGATCATGATACATAAGCCAGATGAAAGGATGACACTTTAGTGATATGCTTTATACCCTACACTAGATCTACTAGTACTTGATATTAAATGGATTGAGTTTTTTCAACCTTTTGAGATTGAACATTAATATCCCACACGAGATTTACTATCACTTAATATCATGGTATGAGTTTTTTCAAACTTATGAGATTTGATATCAATATTCTCACAAATGAAAAATCTATTTTCACTCTTGAGCATGCTACCCTTTGTAAAGGAGAAAATTGATATAATGGCCAAGCTAGATGCATAAAACAAAGCAGCCACTCATAAAAGAATAAGAATCATACTAGATCATCACATTATTAACCCTCGTAACATTTAGATTT
>JZKD02S1847410.1:11814-27326 GCA_000966675.3 Picea glauca
AATGTTAAAACATGCATCCAGATAGTCTAAAATGATATCTTTTGTTGATGTGTATAAGAAGAAACTTGGATCAGGCTTATAACTAAATTGGAAAAAGATTAAAATGATGGAGCTTCAAATGGCTATCCCGTGCAGGTAGGTCGGTTCTGACAAAATATGATTTAGAATTCATCCTAGTATACTGGATGTCCTTAGCATGGATACCAAAAGGAGTTCTGGTTTTAGAGAGGAAAACATGTTTCAAATTTATTTGGGCCGGATCAAAGGTTCAGTTTGTTGCACCCTAGGTTAAATGGGATGAAATGGAAGTTCCAAAAATGCTTGGAGGATGGGGCCTCAAAAACGTTTTTCTTTTTGCCAAGGCCTTAACAACTAAGGCAAGTTGGATATTGATCTGGAGCCAGTTTCTATATCTCAAGTGGTGTACCAAAAATATATCTCACTGGTTTCTATAGAGGAATAGATCTGGAACCCTTCAAAAATATGTTCAAACTACACAATAATTTGGAAATATCTTATTTACTCCTTCCCAGTTATTGGGGAGGGGCTAGCATGGAAAATAGGGAAAGGAAAAAAAGTCAGAATTGGGGTAGACTCATGGCCTGGCAGTGGAAATATCCATATTCCCCCTAATGATTTGGTACAATATCTAAATGAAATTGGGCTATACTAAAACCAAATCTCTAAATCGACACACTCCTCTATATGAGCTCAAGAATGGAAATCCTTCAACCAGGTTGGTCTGGGAGACCAATTCATAAAAGTTTGGGGAAACTGGATAGGAATTATGAAAAACTCCCACATCCGCATTACTGAAAAAAGAGGATGAACTGATATGGAAAAAATCCTCTTTTGGTGACTACACGCCGAAACTTGACTATACCCAATTGATGGTAAATATTCATAATTATGAGCCTGTTTGGTGGTGGAAAGGGTTGTGGAAGATAAAATGTCCTTTAAAAGCCCGTATTTTATGTGGTTCCTCATTAGGAACAAGATCCCCACTTGGGATAGAATAAAGAGTTGGAAGATATAAGGGCCAAGATGGTGCCCCTTATGCAAAGGAGATGATGAATTTGGAGTGCATTTGTTCCTTTTGAGCCCTTTTGGAAGAAAAATTGGAAAGAATGCTCGCAAATGTTGGGACAAATGTTTCGATGGAAAGGGAATTTAGTGGAAGAGGCTTGTAAAGAATGGGTCAACAAACATCATTGAATAAAAACATTAAATCCCTACCCTTAATTATGAATTGGGGGATTTGGTTGGCCAGGAATGCAATGATCTTTTGTGACAAACCATCCCTCCCATAGATTTTGGTCATCCAAGGTTTGAGAATTCTGGAGCACTTCCCTCAAGAAAAGGAAGACAAAGGAGGGAGATTTTTTCAGTATCTCACAGTTGACTCAAACAATCCCTGGGATTTTTTTGGCGAAGCCTCATAAGAGAATAACACACATTGTGGTGGGGGAGCAATTGTTTTTCTTTCACACATCCATTTTATCCGAATAAAAATGGGGTTTGGCCTTGACATAAATAATTTTGTTGAACTTATGTCCCTCAAATAGCTGTTGTTTTTTTCTTTGGAAAAAGATGTACACTCTATTTAGTTATTTGGTGATTCTTTGTTGGTTATTAACTGGATCCACAAAACACATAGATGCCACAACATCATTTTGGGTCTATTACTTGATGAAGTATTCAGAATTTTGATTGCCTTTGACAACCACTCTATTCGTCATGTTTACAGGGAACACAACCAGAGGTAGACACTCTCTCTAAATAAGGTTTGCAGATGGTTGTGAGGTCGTGGATGATCAAGGAGGAAAAATATAGTTCAGTTTTTTTTTGGTATGCACAGGTTTTTTTTGGATACCTCGGTCTAGTGGGGTACAACAGGTCAATCTATGGTTTGCTACAGTTTTTGTCATAGCCAATGTTGGATAACAGTGGGTGGTCGACTCTTGTTCCTTTTCATAGGCTCTTTCATGTTTTGGGCGAGGTCCTAAAGGGGATATGGTTCTCCACTAGTTTCTGGACTATTTTTCAGCTGGTTTGGCCTCTCCACAGGACATTAAAGGATATGGAATGATGTTATGTTCAACATTTCTTCTGGTTGCAAATGTGGTGACTCTAATGTATCCCAATTTTTAGTGATCTCTATAGAGGATGCTTCCTCTTTTTGTATTGGAAAAAACTTATGTCTTATTTTTAGAATTTGTTTCTTTGAAACTCATACATGTTGGACATGTATATGCATAATGTAAATTTATTTTCTCCAAAGGATGAAATAAAATTTACACCTTTTTCTTCGGAAAAAAGAAGAAGAGGAAACTTGGATCAAGTAATTAGATATAGGATGAACTCCTCCTTGAAAGACTAACTTAATAGAGCATAAGATATGTGCAACCAAGGCTAAAAAATTAAAACTAAAAGTGATGAAAGCGATCAACTTGGAGAAAAATAAACCAAACTCACTATGCTAAGAAAAATGTTGGTTGAAAGTAACCATAGAAAAAGGTCAATTGAAAAGAAATCATTTGCATAAATCCAAAACCATGATAAAATAATCGCCGAAATAAATTACAAGGAATTGGAGTGGGTTTAATTTCAGATGGGTAGAATTTAACAATGAAAATTTCAATTTACTCTGTATGGGACAAGAAGCCCAAACCTCAAAAGAATCTCAATTAAACAAACTTTTTCAATTATAATAATGTAAATATGAATGTGGGACAAATATAAGTTCTCATTCTCACCACGGAAGGGATTGAATAAAATCAATGATCTAAAAATTACCCCAACACATAAGAAACTTTGAAACAAAACAAATTTTCCCACATACATACATACATACATACATACATACTAGCCTATTGTACCCTACTCCTATCCTATGCTATAATGAATTAAAAATAATGAACTATGTAAATTCATAATGGTATCCATCCATCTAATCCCAATTTTAAACACATATGTTCATGACAAAATATGAGTAATGGAACTTGGGGAAAAAGTAGAGTAAAAGTAAGAAAAATTAAAACACAAAAAACTATATTCATCATATTAAATATGTCAAAGTGATAATTGATGGGAACATTAGTTGAATAATATTCCTCCAACCATGCTTTAATTCTATCATAAAATCTACCAGGACTAATATAGAATTGATAGAGGGGGTTTAAGGGAAAGTAGCATACAAATGAGAACCGTGCATAGAATTTTTGTAGAGTGTACTCAGTGAGAGAATATTTGTGTTGATATACTTGTTAACTACATAAGACAAACCAAGAAGATGAAGGCCTGACATAACCATTGGTGTAGACCTAAGTGACTCATTGTCTTGGCAAGCCTCCTTGGACTCATAATTCAATCAACCATAAACTTGAGATAAACTAGTGGGATGAAATGATATACATGGGCTAGGAACAACCGTGGTATAAAAGATATATTCAAGACAATGGTGGAAACCAATAACATGAACAATCTCAAGAAAGGGATTATTTGAACAAGAATACTATCTATTGATCAAAATTGAAGACATAAAAGAATACAACATCATTTGATATACATCTACTACAACATTCCCTTCATCCCATGAAAAAGGTTGATAAGGCATAGTTGTACTAAGTTCATGGGGAGATGCATTATCGTTTCTATCTTCCATATGCACATTACCACCATCAAGTATTTAAAAAGGGGTTGAACCTGTTGAGTTTAATTGACTAGGAATATGTGTGACTTCCTACAAGATCAAACTATTTAAGAGATCATGATACAAAAAGTAGTGAGTAGAATAATTAAGAGAATGAAAATCTTCTCTTAAACAAGAAACATTTTCAAAAAGTGACTCCTTTAATGGTAGTTCCTCCTCCCTAAGAACATGGGTGACTGATTGTGAATAGGTATGCTTCACGCTAGGAATGATTTAAAAATCAACATGCTCTTCCTCAACACGGTTTTCATCTTTTAAGCAAAGAGTGGATTCTTGTGCTAAAAGAGGTATGTTCTGTATGTTAATTTATTCTTCTAAAGTGAAGTGGTCAGCATGGTTGTTTTTCCCCTGCGAAATATCATAATATGACATATATTTCAAAATATGCTCATGGTTAGAAGAGAGAATAAAATCATAATAAATTTTAAAGCAAGAAGTTTCACTAAATAATCCATCAACACTATGAAAACATTCTTGATCTATCTCAGTTGAACTAGGAGAATTTATAACATGAGGACAACTCAAATCAAAAGAAACTAATTCCAAATTATCCATGGGTGAGGAAGGATTCATGTCATGAGTGTCTAGATTTTGTTCATTAACAAAATGATCACCATTCATGTATTTCCCCATAGCTTCCTCTTCCATTCCTTGTGATGGAAAATATGAGATATGATAATGAGATCCTGGCATAACCGTTGGTGTGACCTAAAGTGTCCCATTATCAATAGGATAACCCTCCTCTTGGTTAGTTACACTATGAACTTGAATTTACAACACAAGGGGTTTCTTTTTCATCACAAGGAAAGAAAGGGGGAATGGAGTGTTGGTAGGATACACGTGTTTCTTTTGAACAAAATTCTCTCTCTAATATATATCCCCCATAGTAAAGAAAGATCCATACATGTGGAGTCCAACTAAACCATTAACATTTTCAACATTTTCCTTTAAATCTAGATCAATGTGTAAAGGATCATTAAAACATGGTTTAGATTCTTCATCCATTAGCTCATATGTTTCATTAGTAAGAGAAACTAAACATGAAATCAAATCATTGGTAGAGGGCCCATCATCCATAGAAAAACCATAATAAATATGAGTAAATATGATAATAAAATATTCAAGAGATTCATCTTCGTTCTTCCTAAGATTTGATATCTCTGCACACAAATCATCATAATCATAATTCTCAAAAGCATGCCAAAAATGACACAAAAATTGCTTTCATGTGTGAATAGAGGAAGCTGACAAAGTATCACACCAAATCTTTAACCGACATGTGAGAGTGAGAGTGAACAATCTATAGATGAAACTTGCGTTATTAATATTTTGAGAACAAAATTCCCATAATTTAAATGCATGTTCAAATGCGGATGTCTCTCCCTCAGCATGAAATTTAATTTGTGACAATAAACGTAAAATATTTTTAGGAGTTTTAAGAGGTACATTATCAGAAAAAACATATCCATAAAGGGATATTGGATAGAGCCATTAATAAATTAAAAGAGTTAATAAATATGACTCTGCAAATTCAACTTCTCATTTGACCCTCCTTCTAGTGTCATTTCTGTTGACGGGTCCAAATGGCCTGTCAAAGAGGTAACATAGAACACCTGATGGTAGGTCCCAATTAGACCTACTCTTGTTTGGTGTAGCATTTTGAACAATATGTGGGTCTGGTTGCCAATAAGAATTAAAAGAAGAAAAATGGGAAAGACATTGAGTTATCCCCTAAAGAGTTCCAATTAATTCTAAAACTAATCTAAAATAGAAACAAACTAAACTAATCTAACTACTTTTAACATATCCCGCGGGATCAAAACTGATAAATGAGTACAATTTAAAGTGGTATTCTGACAACATAAATATTTCATGACAATCAAGAATATGTTAAGACAATAATATTTTAGATATCATCTCAATTAGTTGAATATGAGACCGGTAACATCATCCCTATACTCATTAGAATTCACAACAGTATGAGCATTCTAAACACCAAGCACATAAATAGTCCATATGATTAGCACTCAAAAAATGAAAACAACAAATACATGTGTAGAGTAGTCCCACAAGCATTTGTAAACAATTATGACTTCAAAAATGGCTTCTTCCCTTCATACATATAGAAACAATATTAATCTCAGTCTATTCAATGAAAAAAAGTTCACCATTACATCCCATGAGTCCTCTTGTATAAGACAAGAGAGACTCTTCAACTCTTGTGATTGTTCACCTCACTTTCCTTTTGTTTGTTATTTTCCATTTTGAATTTCTTCTGCATTTTCGAAAATGAACATGTGAGCATTACAAACAAAAGTTGAAAAGACTCATGAGTGGTTATCCTTTCCCTATGGAAGTTCATGAATGATATTCATTTGCAAATATTGTTAACTCTATTTGTTGGTGTTATCTTTTGTTCCTCAAGTTATTCTAGGTATTCCAGGTGTTATCCCATTGAATAAGATCATCCAGTCCTTTTCTCCTACATCTCATCCTTCCATCATGCTCTTGCAGGTTTGATTTTGACTCTTGTATCTTGAGTTGTGACTATTTGAACATTTCACAACCCGTTCTTCAATTAAATTTGAGAATGTTTTGTGTTATGCATTTTCTAGGAATTTACACCCTCAATCTGTGAATATTTTATTGTTTCACCCTATTCTTCTCTCTTCTGTATCTCTAACGAGTTATCCCAGACCTGATTTCGTTGCATGTAGTCCCAGATATGGTTATTTGAATTTTGCACAACCAATTTCCGCCCAAATTCGTGGCCCATTGTTCTATGCGATTTCTGAGGTTTTCTAGTATTGATATAGAATAAAGTCATCTTCCACTGCATTCCTCGGCTCGATCCCTTTCCAACAAGGTATCCCAAACTCAATTCTGACACATTCAACTCAGGGACATGCACGTGGGAATGGTGGATCCGATAGCCTTGGGAGATTCAGACTTAGGGCACTATAAGCCAAGTTAATTTGCTTCCCGATAAGGGGAAGCCTAGTAAGGATGAAGGTCATGGTTCTGGATAAGGATCAAGGGATTCTCCCTCTAGCAGTTCAACATTGGAGTAGTCACATAAATGAAGTGGCCTTGCGAACTTGCTCCTGCAAAACAAAAAAACAAGATCAATTATATGACTAAAATGATACTTTCCAATATGCCATAAACATTATATTCCTTGCTATCAATAGACTTAGAAACGAGTGTTGGGGTTGTTGAAAAATAATGATGGATGGTTGTAGATAGGTGACCTGAAAATTGCATGTGCCAAGTCTCAAACTACAAAAAAGGATTAATGATTTTTCAATTCAAATCAAGTGTCCAAAACAAAAGAGTATGATCAATATGTGAAATCATAAATATTAAGACAATAAGAACACCATGCACGAAAGAGGATGCAGAATTTGAATTATCCATTCAGAAAAATCATCAACAACAAACTCATCCAAGATAATCATCAATCAAGATGAAACCCCCAACACCCTCAAGGTAGACAAATAATTAACATTAGGGTCAAGCAATAGAGGATTAGGCATTAGGGATGAAATTTTAGTAGGGGGCCTCTTTCCGTTTATCTGTAAAATCAAAAGTAAAGGGGGGTTGTTGTGGCCTCAGCACAAGGGAACAAATTCTTCACCATATGAGTATATAGTTCTAATTCTATAAGTGTTCCACCACCATTTTAGTCCCCCCTCATTAGGGATAATTTTAAGGATAGAAATTCATCTTAGAATGTAGAAACCTTGGTGACTCTTACTAGTCCTTAATATGCAAACTAGAAAATGATTGGCAATATTTTTGTAAAAATATTCAAATTTCAAAGGATTTTGTATAAACATTGGGCTATTTTAAAGGTAAAATAATTTTATTCTATAGAATTTGGGCGAATTGCTTTTAAAAATATGGAAATTAGTAAATATTTTTTTTGGAAAAAGCATGGAAAATTAGCCCATGGGTGATATATAGCCCCTAAAATTTTCCCTTCCCCTCATGGTAGAAGTGCATCCAAAATGAGCGAAAATCACTTGTTGAATTTTCAAATTCTTATCACTTTCTCTTCTTATACCCTTATGGGAAATATTTAGACCTTCCAAAAGCAATTCTTCCACTAAAACTTCTACTTGGTCAGCTTGATATCCAATATTAACCAAGGTATATCCTTATGCTTTTGGATATCTCTTTAGCGATGATTCATGTTTTTGTATCACATATAAATGTAATTGTTTTCCTCTTTTATTTTGGAACCCCATCAACATATATATGCCCATAAATCATTATTTCCTGCTATTAAAAATAAAAAATATGCCTCTTCTTAGGACTAGTAGAAATATCCTTTTCTTTGGCTATATCATTAAGAAATTTCTCAACAATAGAAGATGGGGTTTTTTCTATAGTAATTTTACATTTAGAACCAGGATTCCTCTTCCTAAGGGTTGTAGAGTTTTCATGAGGCAAGGAAACATGTTCATCCTACTCCATTTATTATTCTACAATATATCATCTGGTGTATCATTCTTTGGATAGGTTCTTCTAATATGCCCATAGAGGTGAAAAATGGAGCATTTGAATGGAAACTTATGGAAAAGTCTATTTCTTTCCTATATAACCTATTCACAACTTAAATACCTAACCCATTTGTCAACCCATAACCTATATTCATATCAACACAAATCTTATCCATGGACATCCTATATAGAGGTCTTGTTTTCTCATCAATGTCCATCATCCTCCCTAGATTGTTACCAATAAAAGTAAGATCCCTTTCTAATCAATGTTCCAATGGGAGTGAATGTAGCTTAACATGTAGAGGTCGTATATCTTCCCTTTCACATATGGGATGAAACAATGTTTTCCAATGCTTTAGATGGTGTTATCTCATTACCACTTTCCCCTCAATATCATTTCCTTATCTCTTTCATTTAGGAAGACAAAGGTTATCCAACCCTCACCAAAAGATGATAAATTAGGGCATACCCTAGTTGTTTTCTTAAGAGATTATTTTATCTACATGCTCATGGGTTTATCACATATCAATGTCCCATGAAACTTACCCACCAAGTTTGTGCCCGATACATCTAGACCTACTCCATAACTACATCCTATCCCATAATGAACTTCATGCGTTGTACTCTAATTTTAATGCATCGCTACATTAGCTTCTTCTTCTTAACTATATTCTCCTCATTATTAAATTCCTTTGAACCCTCCTCCCTTTGAGAAACCTTGACAACTTCCTCTAGAACAAACTTCTCTAAAACTCCTATATCTTCCCCTACCTTCAATATAACTCATTATTCCCAAAACCCAACTCCCACTGTGTAATCCTTGAGCCATCATTATCATTTGTAGGTTGGATGGGATGATGACAAACATTTATACTATCATCATTTTCCACGCCTTCCACCTCTAACATGCCATCTTGTCTCTTCGAAGAGAAATCATTTTCCAATCTCGTACATGTTATGATTGTTCCCCTATCTTCCTCATCACTCCCCTTGAAATAACATGAATTAAATTCAACCCCATGTTTCCATGATTTTATGTCATCACTATGCAAAGTTCATGGATTTCATATTCCCCCCTAAAGACTTTACAATCCCCATTAGTTCCAATCTCATGTGAATAGAAAATCATGATGGAAACTCAAACTTGGGAAATCCAATGATGTAAGAACCCTTACTAGNGCAGAATTTGAATTATCCATTCAGAAAAATCATCAACAACAAACTCATCCAAGATAATCATCAATCAAGATGAAACCCCCAACACCCTCAAGGTAGACAAATAATTAACATTAGGGTCAAGCAATAGAGGATTAGGCATTAGGGATGAAATTTTAGTAGGGGGCCTCTTTCCGTTTATCTGTAAAATCAAAAGTAAAGGGGGGTTGTTGTGGCCTCAGCACAAGGGAACAAATTCTTCACCATATGAGTATATAGTTCTAATTCTATAAGTGTTCCACCACCATTTTAGTCCCCCCTCATTAGGGATAATTTTAAGGATAGAAATTCATCTTAGAATGTAGAAACCTTGGTGACTCTTACTAGTCCTTAATATGCAAACTAGAAAATGATTGGCAATATTTTTGTAAAAATATTCAAATTTCAAAGGATTTTGTATAAACATTGGGCTATTTTAAAGGTAAAATAATTTTATTCTATAGAATTTGGGCGAATTGCTTTTAAAAATATGGAAATTAGTAAATATTTTTTTTGGAAAAAGCATGGAAAATTAGCCCATGGGTGATATATAGCCCCTAAAATTTTCCCTTCCCCTCATGGTAGAAGTGCATCCAAAATGAGCGAAAATCACTTGTTGAATTTTCAAATTCTTATCACTTTCTCTTCTTATACCCTTATGGGAAATATTTAGACCTTCCAAAAGCAATTCTTCCACTAAAACTTCTACTTGGTCAGCTTGATATCCAATATTAACCAAGGTATATCCTTATGCTTTTGGATATCTCTTTAGCGATGATTCATGTTTTTGTATCACATATAAATGTAATTGTTTTCCTCTTTTATTTTGGAACCCCATCAACATATATATGCCCATAAATCATTATTTCCTGCTATTAAAAATAAAAAATATGCCTCTTCTTAGGACTAGTAGAAATATCCTTTTCTTTGGCTATATCATTAAGAAATTTCTCAACAATAGAAGATGGGGTTTTTTCTATAGTAATTTTACATTTAGAACCAGGATTCCTCTTCCTAAGGGTTGTAGAGTTTTCATGAGGCAAGGAAACATGTTCATCCTACTCCATTTATTATTCTACAATATATCATCTGGTGTATCATTCTTTGGATAGGTTCTTCTAATATGCCCATAGAGGTGAAAAATGGAGCATTTGAATGGAAACTTATGGAAAAGTCTATTTCTTTCCTATATAACCTATTCACAACTTAAATACCTAACCCATTTGTCAACCCATAACCTATATTCATATCAACACAAATCTTATCCATGGACATCCTATATAGAGGTCTTGTTTTCTCATCAATGTCCATCATCCTCCCTAGATTGTTACCAATAAAAGTAAGATCCCTTTCTAATCAATGTTCCAATGGGAGTGAATGTAGCTTAACATGTAGAGGTCGTATATCTTCCCTTTCACATATGGGATGAAACAATGTTTTCCAATGCTTTAGATGGTGTTATCTCATTACCACTTTCCCCTCAATATCATTTCCTTATCTCTTTCATTTAGGAAGACAAAGGTTATCCAACCCTCACCAAAAGATGATAAATTAGGGCATACCCTAGTTGTTTTCTTAAGAGATTATTTTATCTACATGCTCATGGGTTTATCACATATCAATGTCCCATGAAACTTACCCACCAAGTTTGTGCCCGATACATCTAGACCTACTCCATAACTACATCCTATCCCATAATGAACTTCATGCGTTGTACTCTAATTTTAATGCATCGCTACATTAGCTTCTTCTTCTTAACTATATTCTCCTCATTATTAAATTCCTTTGAACCCTCCTCCCTTTGAGAAACCTTGACAACTTCCTCTAGAACAAACTTCTCTAAAACTCCTATATCTTCCCCTACCTTCAATATAAATCATTATTCCCAAAACCCAACTCCCACTGTGTAATCCCTGAGCCATCATTATCATTTGTAGGTTGGATGGGATGATGACAAACATTTATACTATCATCATTTTCCACTCCTTCCACCTCTAACATGCCATCTTGTCTCTTCGAAGAGAAATCATTTTCCAGTCTCGTACATGTTATGATTGTTCCCCTATCTTCCTCATCACTCCCCTTGAAATAACATGAATTAAATTCAACCCCATGTTTCCATGATTTTACGTCATCACTATGCAAAGTTCATGGATTTCATATTCCCCCCTAAAGACTTGACAATCCCCATTAGTTCCAATCTCATGTGAATAGAAAATCATGATGGAAACTCAAACTTGGGAAATCCAATGATGTAAGAACCCTTACTAGCACCACTTACCTTGTGTAATCTTGAAAGTTTTCAAATTGAAGTTTCCTTGGACCAATATTGTTTTTGATATATGCTGCTAGTGAACATGTGAAAATGAGACCATCCAACATGCGATATTAAAATGAAGTAGACAAGTCTTGCAAGACACAATAATAATAAATCAACTAGGGTTCTACAATTGGGGGCACCTGTTATGCCAAAGTCACCAAGATCATGAACCCGACCCCAATTACACAAAATGGTCCACTAACCTTGATGGGGAAATAACAATAACCCCTCTTAGAAAACTAATTACCAAACCCTTGTTTAGAACTCTGAACTAAGATTGTCTTCTAAATTGGTGAATTTATCAACAATCTATCTCTCATATTCCCTTCTTATATGGATTTTATTGGTGCCTAAGATCATGGATATTATGCTAAAACTTTCCTCTACAATGATCCAAAAATGATCTTTTAAAGACTCGGTTAAGTAATTTGCATGAGTTGATTTACCATTTAGTAATTAAAGAGAAGAAGAAGATTTAATGAAAGAATTTTGAAGCCATCATAAAGAATGAAAAACAAAAAATGAACATTAAGAACAATAAACCATAATGCCAAAGATTGTTAACAAAGTTCGGTAAAGTTGCCTACGTCTCTAGGCCTTTGTCTCAATGGGGGAGGATTCCTTATTAATATTCAATTATTCAAAATTACATCAGAAGTACATCAAATGGATTATAAAATGGTCTAGATGTGTTTTGATTAACCTCAAGAATCCAACACAATTGATGACACTGAGAAAGGTTGAGCGTAGCTCCCGGAAATAGCCTCCAAATTTCACTTCCTCATTGGCTTCCCTGCATAAAAATATATTACTCTCCACAACTCGGAATAATTCTGATAATATGAACCTCCCATGGTTGTCAAAAACCTTTGGTTTATATATATTTTGAGTTGGGGATCATATCCCAACTTCCTCCCAAGATCTAGCCTCAAAAAGGGCTCCAAATCTTAAAACATGAGCAAAATCCACAAAAAATCAGACTTAATTAACCACAAAAATCCATTTTATATGGTTTAAAACTCACTTTGGAAAAAATATGGTACACGTGCCCCTGTGCTCCTGAATTCTTGTTCATATGCACCCATGTGGCTAGTTCCTAGGCTAAACATCTAGGCCCACCCCTAAAATTTTGGCACCTAGTCGTGTGGGAGTGCCATATGGCCAACGCCCTGGCTTTCGGTCCCCAGTCTTCACTCTTGGTCATATGGAAGGTTCCTTGGTCCAACGCCTTGGTTGGTGAGCTAGACCTACCAACCCAATGCTACATCCAATAAAATCCACGCATATCAACTTTAAATCGAATATACGCCATATGGTAAGAAAGGAACAATGGTAGCCCGATTGGTCAACGCGTGGTTGTTGAAGTTTTTGGCATGCCCAAAGGTCCGGGGTTCGATCCGCTTGAAGTGAATTTTTTTTGACTTTCCCCTCATTGGCCTTATCTGGGGTTTCATGTGGTACCTTGTGATTGGGCCACATGTTGCCTCTGGATTGGCCTTTTACACACAGTCAACGCACAGTCACCCTTTCCAGTCAGCCTGCACAGTCAGTATCCAACCACATGTCACACCTAGAGCTTGCCATGTCACTACCACCTATCNATATTCTCCTCATTATTAAATTCCTTTGAACCCTCCTCCCTTTGAGAAACCTTGACAACTTCCTCTAGAACAAACTTCTCTAAAACTCCTATATCTTCCCCTACCTTCAATATAAATCATTATTCCCAAAACCCAACTCCCACTGTGTAATCCCTGAGCCATCATTATCATTTGTAGGTTGGATGGGATGATGACAAACATTTATACTATCATCATTTTCCACTCCTTCCACCTCTAACATGCCATCTTGTCTCTTCGAAGAGAAATCATTTTCCAGTCTCGTACATGTTATGATTGTTCCCCTATCTTCCTCATCACTCCCCTTGAAATAACATGAATTAAATTCAACCCCATGTTTCCATGATTTTACGTCATCACTATGCAAAGTTCATGGATTTCATATTCCCCCCTAAAGACTTGACAATCCCCATTAGTTCCAATCTCATGTGAATAGAAAATCATGATGGAAACTCAAACTTGGGAAATCCAATGATGTAAGAACCCTTACTAGCACCACTTACCTTGTGTAATCTTGAAAGTTTTCAAATTGAAGTTTCCTTGGACCAATATTGTTTTTGATATATGCTGCTAGTGAACATGTGAAAATGAGACCATCCAACATGCGATATTAAAATGAAGTAGACAAGTCTTGCAAGACACAATAATAATAAATCAACTAGGGTTCTACAATTGGGGGCACCTGTTATGCCAAAGTCACCAAGATCATGAACCCGACCCCAATTACACAAAATGGTCCACTAACCTTGATGGGGAAATAACAATAACCCCTCTTAGAAAACTAATTACCAAACCCTTGTTTAGAACTCTGAACTAAGATTGTCTTCTAAATTGGTGAATTTATCAACAATCTATCTCTCATATTCCCTTCTTATATGGATTTTATTGGTGCCTAAGATCATGGATATTATGCTAAAACTTTCCTCTACAATGATCCAAAAATGATCTTTTAAAGACTCGGTTAAGTAATTTGCATGAGTTGATTTACCATTTAGTAATTAAAGAGAAGAAGAAGATTTAATGAAAGAATTTTGAAGCCATCATAAAGAATGAAAAACAAAAAATGAACATTAAGAACAATAAACCATAATGCCAAAGATTGTTAACAAAGTTCGGTAAAGTTGCCTACGTCTCTAGGCCTTTGTCTCAATGGGGGAGGATTCCTTATTAATATTCAATTATTCAAAATTACATCAGAAGTACATCAAATGGATTATAAAATGGTCTAGATGTGTTTTGATTAACCTCAAGAATCCAACACAATTGATGACACTGAGAAAGGTTGAGCGTAGCTCCCGGAAATAGCCTCCAAATTTCACTTCCTCATTGGCTTCCCTGCATAAAAATATATTACTCTCCACAACTCGGAATAATTCTGATAATATGAACCTCCCATGGTTGTCAAAAACCTTTGGTTTATATATATTTTGAGTTGGGGATCATATCCCAACTTCCTCCCAAGATCTAGCCTCAAAAAGGGCTCCAAATCCTAAAACATGAGCAAAATCCACAAAAAATCAGACTTAATTAACCACAAAAATCCATTTTATATGGTTTAAAACTCACTTTGGAAAAAATATGGTACACGTGCCCCTATGCTCCTAAATTCTTGGTCATATGCACCCATGTGGCTAGTTCCTAGGCTAAACATCTAGGCCCACCCCTAAAATTTTGGCACCTAGTCGTGTGGGAGTGCCATATGGCCAGCGCCCTGGCTTTCGGTCCCCAGTCTTCACTCTTGGTCATATGGAAGGTTCCTTGGTCCAACGCCTTGGTTGGTGAGCTAGACCTACCAAACCAATGCTACATCCAATAAAATCCACGCATATCAACTTTAAATCGAATATACGCCATATGGTAAGAAAGGAACAATGGTAGCCCGATTGGTCAACACGTGGTTGTTGAAGTTTTTGGCATGCCCAAAGGTCGGGGGTTCGATCCGCTTGAAGTGAATTTTTTTTTACTTTCCCCTCATTGGCCTTATCTGGGGTTTCATGTGGTACCTTGTGATTGGGCCACATGTTGCCTCTAGATTGGCCTTTTACACACAGTCAACGCACAGTCACCCTTTCGAGTCAGCCTGCACAGTCAGTATCCAACCACATGTCACACCTAGAGCTTGCCATGTCACTACCACCTATCACCCCTACCCTCCCACATGT
>JZKD02S1847410.1:41039-65889 GCA_000966675.3 Picea glauca
TTGACAACCATGTGAACAAGAGGAATATACTCCATCGGGAAAAAAAAGAGAGAAAAATGAACCAATTCATTCACCATCTCAATGGAAACTAAATTGATTAGGTCATTCAACTCCGAAGTCATGTTTATAAACACTAAGATTTAGGAAATTGTTAGGTGCTTATGGAATCTCAGTTTTTGTTTGTAGAGGTTAAGAGAGGGCGTGGAATTCTAGATCATGTATTTGTTGAATATAAATAAGACCTAGGAGCATATCCATTATCAATTAATAAAGAGTTTATAAAACTATGTCGTTATTTTTGCCGAATGCTATTGTGGTGTGTATATATTTGTTGTCGATGCTTATTATTTAATGTTTTTCTTATGCGGTGTTTTTTTTGTTATACATATTCATGTATATATTTTTATGCATAATGTGGTATTACATAAGGTTAAAACTATGACAGGGAGGACGAGAAAGACCCTTGTCTCTGATTGATTAATTTGTGAATGCTAGTGAGGTGGGAGATCACAAGAGTAGATCCTAGACAAAAATTAGAAAGATGGCATAGAGAGGAAGAGGTCATATAAGACCTAGGAGACAATAGGGTTTAGAATACATGGATGCCCTTGCAATGATCGTGATGAAAATGATGGAAAAAATGGATTTCATGGAGGCAACCCAAAGGAGATTTATTTCCCATGTAGTGTAAAATGACAGTGATGATGAAGTAGAATCATAAACTACGAGAGAATAACTATAAGAGAAAGTGACATTTGAAGAGAGAATGATTAGAGAAATAGGTGGTATTGTAGGTAAACATAAACTTCATAGTCTTTTCTATTATGGAAGTTTTATTCCTAAGGAATTTATAGACTGGATATGAGAAATGGAAAAGTTCTTTGAATTTGATATGATTAAAGATCCCATGAGGCTTAGGTTTTCCTGAATAAAATTGAAAATCCATGCTTATTTATGGTTGTAACATACCCATTTTATCTCATGGATAAATGTGTAATTAATTGCACTAATTATTGCTTTGATTCTGGAATGGATAACTAATAACTATGCCATGGTGATCTAGACATGTAAATGTTGTAAATATCCTTCAACTAATAAGAAAATTCTAGTAGTGGACCGAGGCATGAGCACCTCCATGGACCATGATACCATGAGTGGGGAATAATGAGGGGGCCAATAATGGGTTCAATATGCCTAAGGATCCCTAGTCACCCTTGCCACATTATTTTTGTTTCCCAAATAAAATTGTGAAAATTATCCTCCATTTACTCTTGATGACTTATCAAGCTAATCATTGAATGCAATTGGTGGAAGGAACACCTTCCACAATTATGAGAGAAATGGGATTGTTACTTTAGGATGGCATAGGTGAAATATGTATGGTCAAATCATCCTCTAGAATTTTCTCCCGCGTCTTTGGAAAACATGCCCACCATTGAAGGGGAGAATTGCATGAGAGATGGTGGTTGTTGATTGGGGAAGTGAGAAGACTCACGTGTGTGGTTGAATGAGTAGTAGAGGAAGGTTGCATGCATAATTAAGGGGTGCACACAAAAATAAAATACACAAATTTTTATGCAGAGGAGAGAAAAGAGGGAGCTAGAATCAAACTGAAAACTTGACAAAGAAAAACCAATTGAAAATTCCCTTGATTCAAACTCTAGAATTTACATGGGAAGCTTTCTAGAACTATTGGAATACAAGGAAATGAATTCAAGACTCGCTTGGTGGATAAAAAAAAGCTAAAGGATGAGTTTCTTGAGGGACCCTAAAGCAACAAAGGGGAAGATTTATCTTGAGTGGTGTTGAGCAAGTAGAAGGGGCGCCAAGGATCATGATGGTCCTTAGAGCCAATGAGGACATTTTATGTGAGGATTAACCCTTAAATATTTTTCTAATGCCCATATATTTTGAGAGTATACCTATGATAAGTTTCCAAATGACCCAATGGCCTCTAAGAATAGCCTAAAAGTTTCCCTTTTGGTATCATGGTCTGGCCAAGGGGTGGCTAGATGTGTAAATACATAGTGAGTTTGTGCCTATGATTGGGTGGAAAATATCTCATCCTTAGTCAATTTGCTAGGTACCTTCCAATCTTAGATAAGTATTCTTACTATTCTTGAAAAATTACTTATAGCCTTAGCTTATTTTGTTTTATTGTAACATCTTGCTCTTGTGCGCACTGAGTGGAATTATTCTTTGAGGACACTTGGGTGCAAGTGATCCGGTTCTTTATATGATTGACTATTTTGATTATGATTATGAGATATTGTGGATCTGATGATATGTTATTTTTTCTATAATTACATCGACATGTGTTATTGACTAGGTTCTCCTGAGTGTGCAGGATTCTGGATGTTAGAGGATGCAGATGACATCGATGGATCTCCTTGGACTCCAAATAGAGTCAGGGAGTGGACTGCTATCGTTTGATTGTCTTTGATATTACAGATGTGACGCATGACTAGATATTATGATGTTGATTGTTATAGATGACATGTTCCGTTGATGAATGTAGGTTGACGATAGATTTCCAACCAGACTCACATTTGGAGGAAAGGGGTCACGCATGAAAACCAGAGACGTTGAGGGAGAGGTATGGTAGCAGCCCTGCCACAACCTACTAGCATTCCTGACGTGACTTGAACAATAGGTTAACGATTACCTAGTTCGAAAGATCCATGATTTCATGAGGGAATACTATGACAGACGCTCACGATGATTCTAAGGGGCACATAATAAGGAAGGGTCCTTATTCCTTAGAGGCCCTTAGTGTCCCACAAGATCATCTGACGGAGTATTGACTCCAGGGGTTTGACACCTACCAAATTCAGTCAAGAGGTGAGTGGCGCCCTTGGAGCACGTAGTGCGTCTTGAAGGGAACATCGCACAAATAAAACAAGAATGCAAGCGACTGGCACCCTTGGAGCACGTAGTGCATCTTGAAGGGCACGTCACAGTTTTAACTCAGGTAAGTTAATAAACCTAGTACCTAGAAAACTATTCCTGCTTAGGACCTGGTTGGCCTTAAAATAGATTATGGTATGAGTAAAGTTAATAACTAATTGTTCTCTTAAAAACTGTCACCCAGCCTAGTGAAATTAAAACCTAGGTCTAAGTAGAACATGTGATCAAATAAAAACTAAATAGACATGTAACAAGAACGAGGTAAAGAAAATTCAACATTATTTATTAAAGTAAAAATTATAATGGAGAATTAAATTATTAAAAGGGTAAATGGTTGTTTTTGTCTAAACTTGTTAATTCTGAACTTAGTTAAAAAGAAAAATGGGAAACTTAAAGAAAAGGGGAAACTTACAGAAAAATGGAAACTTAAAGAAAATGGGAAACTTAAAGAAAAGGGGAAACTTAAAGAAAAAGAGGAATGTCTAAATTAGTAGGGAATCTAACCTTTGGAACTTTCTATTTGTGAACTCAACTAGGATTTAAGTAAGGTGTAAGTCATTTAAGAAATATAAGGGAATAAAGGGACATCGAGGAGTGATTTTAGGAACGCTTTTAGGTGGGTGAGGGAAATAGGAAAATTTAATTAATTAATAAATTTATTTTCTGGTGCAACTAAGGGATCGGGTGACATGTGTACGGGGGAGGTTTGTCCTAATTAAATTTAATAAAAGAATCTAATGAGGGTTTGGGAAACTAATCACTAAGAAAAATATATAAAAAGGATGACAAAGGAGGAGTATGGATCACGTCTGGTATGTGTAAGGTTACGTTGCCAAAATTCTTCTTGACTAAAATTTTCTTGTGGGAGTTGGGGATACCCAACTCAAACAATGAGTGGTAGCTCGACCTTGCGAGGCCATCTGGGAAGCTAGCATTCTCTGGTATTGTGTGTGTGGCCCCTTTGTGGCTCGGGGGGATTAGCGGGAAGAAGAGTACCCCTAGCGGTGGCTGGGAGGTACCGGTGAGGTCTCAGCGGTTGGAAAGCTGAAGCGGGATGGAGCATGAGCATGGGAAAGCAACAACGGAACCTTCGCCTTTGCTCAAGTTACACACATCTAAATTTCACAAATTTTATTTAGTTGATTGCATGTTGATTTACATCTATATGGTATGAAATTCTAGTTTCTCTCTCTGTGTTCCGTTGTTATGTATGGATTTACGATTCGCCCAATAGAGACTTCATCCTTCTGCGTTTATGGTCTCTATTGCATAGAGAGTGTTCCTTGTTTAATTATCTGTAGTTCAATTTCTGGTAGCGCAACAATCATCATTCATTCCAGTTGTCTTCTTGCTTTCTTATATTCTTGTGGCACAACGATAGTTGCACCTGTCAGATTATTTCCTATGTTTTATAAACTATTGAATTGTGTTATTATAAACCCTGCCTATGCCTTTTTTCCTTATGTCCTTGAATTGCGATTAAAGATTGGGACGTGCTTCGTTCTCATACCTGGAAGCATTATGGTTCTATAATCTTTTTATAGTGATTCATTTTTGGGACTGTGTATTGTTTTCATATTGGAATGATTTCTTTAAATTTGGGCCAAAACCTTAGTAGTGGATAGTCAGAGGGGGACTCAACCTTCTTTACTGTGTTTTGGTTAATGTTGCATTCATTTCCTACGTTTTTAATCCGTTAATGTGATCTGCCAATATTCACGATTTTCCAATATTTTATTCCTTAATGTGATCTGCATTTTTTTTAAAATCTTTTTCATGCGATTTAATGTTGGGACTATGAAGCATTTTTCTTTCTGGAGTTGTATGATAATTTTGTGGCCAGACGAGCACGTGATCCCCACCTTGCCTGTGTTTTCACGATTCCTTGTATTGTGAGTTAATGTGGTCTGTGTACCGTTTTCTTATCTGGAAGATATTTTTATGGCAACAACTTATTATCATAGCTTGGGACCACGAAATGGCAGTAGAAAATTTCCACAATTTCAGTTTCTGTCGGTCATAATTTTTGAATTCAATTTATTATTATTATTATTATTATTGGTGGTGGTAGGATCATTCAGGAAAACTCAGTGTCACAGTAACCTTTCTCAGTTTTCTTGTGATTCACTTTCCTTCATGGGTCCCTATGGCATAATACTATGGACTATGTACACTCATCATGTCTGTCTGCCCACGCCATGCCTAGACACCTTTAAAACCTTTCATTATGTGCATATGAATGATTTGGACTTGCCTTTTCATCTTGTTTTGTTACCCAACGGTTTACCCGAGTTGATGGAAGGATTATGGCAATGGTTCTATATTGATTGGAGTGGCAGTGATTTATTTAGTGGCAGGATTGGTAGGTGGAAGCGATAATAGTGTAGTGGCTATTTTGACGGTGATTATAGAGGTAGCAATTGTAGATAGTGATGCTCAAAGACTGTGAGGTGTGTTGAACCAATTAATCATAAAAATGTGTATAACCGTTTATATTAATGGTGAATGATGGGATGTTAGCGCAGTAACGGTTGGATCGTTCTTCAACAATTCGTTGGATTAATTATGGGTATGGTGACTGTCCTGTGCAATAGTTTAGCTGACTTTGCAACTGTCATAATAGTTGCTTATATTAATATGTTATCACAGTTATTATTTCCCCTGTTTTGCAACATGCATGATAGTTTAATTTTATTAATGTGATATCACTTTTCTATAGCTCACTCGTTTGCAATAATAGTAATGGTTTCTTATAATAATGTGTTATCACTTTTAATAGATCACCCGCTTGCAACAATCATTATAGTTAAATTAGATTAATGAGTTATTGCCTTTCCTTGTTTCATTGTTTTATAACGGCAGTGTAACGTTAATGTTTTGTTGACTTTTTAGAACTGCACCATATAATGGCAGTGTAAATTTTTAATATTTTTGTTGACTTTTTTAGAACAGTGCCATATAATGGCAATGTCAATGATATTGTTTTTAACATCTCCAGGTGGGTTTTCAATATCGCCATATAATGGCAGTGTAAATTATATTGTTTTTAACAGTGCCAAGTTTATTTATAACTACGCCAATAATGGCAATGGAGATTGTAGTTTCCTTTAATGGATTTTCTATTGTTTTATAACTGGCACTAAGTAAGTTAATCATTGTATATTTTAAGAAAAGCACTGTTTATTTTATATTTTAAGAAAAGCATTGTTATATTTTATATTTTAAGAAAGGCATTGTTGTATTTTAAGTTAAGCATTGTGATATTTAGAAAGGAATTGTTATATATTAAGTTAAGCATTGTTATATTTTAAGTTAAGCATGGTTATATTTTAAAAAGAGCATTGTCATATTTTATATTTTAGGGAAAGCATTGTTATAATTTAAGTTAAGCATTGCATTGTTATAACATTGCACTAAGGAAGTTAAGCATGGTTAAGCCTTGTTATATTTTAAAATAGGTAAGTGTTATTATATGCTCTTAACATTAGGTTGAGGTTGGATTTTTCTTGGGATGAAGGTCTAGATATGTTATGTTGTGCCTTGGTTAGTATCACGCCTATCGCGATGTGGCAGCATGATTCCTGATGATGGGATCATTGTGTGCACTGATCAAGAGATGTGTATGATAACTTGGCCTTGGGTCATGAGCTTCCTGATGATGACGATTTTGGAATTGGCGTACAGTGATTGTTATGAAATCGCATGATTTGATTTGTTTCTCTCTTGCCGTGAAGGTTCTAGTTCATGTTTCGCTTTTATTGAAGCTGTTGCATTTGGGTTGATTGATGTTTCCTTTATCCTAGTAGGCGTGGTCTTACTTGTGATGGGTGGGATGTAGACACCTCCTTGTTCCTTAGAACAGTCGCCAATATTGAGACCTTAAATGGTCAAAATCAATGGGAACTTGGGATTGAGCGTTGCTTATGTGTCCTAGTGGTCCTAACCTTGTAGGGTAGGATGGGTGGGTAGTCGTTTTTATTTTTGTCTAATTGATTTTCGTATGTTGCATATAGATGCATGATGTTCTAGTATGCTAGGTCATTATGTTGTTTGTTTCCTGAATTTCATATGTTGTGTTCATCGTCGATTTACGTTGATTGATTGTTTGTCGTTGTTACTTTCCTACAAAAAAAAAATTGCACTTGTTATGTGTCGCATGTTATTGTAACGAAGGAGGGGTCCTTACATATGGTATCAGAGCCGGTTCGAATCCGGCTTGGGATCACTACGGATTCCATTGATTAGATACTTGATTATAAAATTTCGCTAATTAAATTGATTTTTATTCGTGCAGGTAATCAAGGTCAGAGGATGTCATGGAGGTAGATGATGGGGTGCTAGGGGAGGAGGCGTGATGCCTCCAGTAAAATCCATGCCTGAGGGGTCTAACCCCTAGGGAGACGAAGATGTTGTCAGGAAGGAACAGATAGTTGTGGGTGATGTGGTTGGTCTGATGAGGTCCTTTCAGAGGATTTCTAAGGCACTGATCAGCCGTTTGGATAGAGATGAGGCCAGGGCGCGGACACCTCCTGAGGTTCCACCGCGTGCTTCGGTTAGTACTAGTAGCATTCACCATGAACTTGAGAAGGTCGAGTTTCCCGAGTACTTTGGTACCCTGGAGGGCACAACCGCCGAGGCATAGTTGGAGAATATGGTGATGTGATTTTCACTTTGAGACTATACCTCCAACACGAAGGTCTGCATGGTGGTCTTTCAACTGAAGGGGAGCGCTCTTCTATGGTGGAAGATGCTCCTGTCGCAATTGAACATGGTCTTTGAAGACGTGTCATGGGAACTATTTGAGGAAAGGTTCTGGGAGAGGTATCTATCTAAGGAATTCATCGAGCGTCATCTCAACGAGTTCAATGCCTTGTGATAGGGCATTCATACAGTGCCCTAGTACGAGGCCCGTTTCATGGAGCTTCTTTGGTATGCTCCCCACCTGAATACCGAGAAACTTAAGGTCAACAAGTTCATGTTTGGCCTTAGTGTCATAATTCATGCAAAGGTGAGGATTTTGATGCCTAAAACCTTCCATGATGCTATCCAGAAGGCCCTCATAGCAGAGGAGGAGCTTATCAGCGGGGGTCAGAGCAAGACTTGAACGAGACCAGCAAGACAGGCGTCATCTAGTGCGCAACAACATCAAAAACCAACTAGAAATTCACCAGGATATCGTGGTATCCATAGAGGATCCACTTTCACTACACCTCGGTGACTAGCACCTCAGAAACGGGCTCCTTACGAAGGACCACAACACCACTAGCAACGTGTTGGCAACGATTATGTGATTATTATTTTTTATAAATTGCCTACACAGGGTCTATGAAATTTTATTACTCTTCATAAGCATTTCTCTAAACAACAGTTGTAAATCGTCACATTTTACCTATCATCTATTCGTGCTTCATTTTCATGACTGAAAGCATGAAAACTTGCAATTATCATTATCATTTTGTTTTAAAATTTCATTCAAAGCATATCGTTTATTACAGAATTGTGATTTCTTGCTATGAGCATGTTACTCTCATTGTTTGTGACCCTTTCGATTTTAAGAGTGCCTAAGAAACTTATGGTTGCTTGAATGAAAGACCCCCATCAATTGATATTTGATTTTTGTATCGATTTTGGTTTGATGTTTGATCATATTTCTTTCATGAAACCTTTGGCTATTCAATTTTTGTAAACTCACCTATCTTTGCAATCAAACTTTGATGCACGCACTATGTTTTCAAGTACTCTGGTCCTAGAATGTACCCAATGCCAAGGTGGCATACGACGTACAACATGCCATTACTCCTTAGCATGGTCTCGGGCTTCATGAATTTACTACACGCGTTGTGATTAACACCTTGCCCGTTGTTTTAATTATCACAACATGTATTGATAAGGCTCGGGGTTATGGCTCTGTGGCATTTTTCCAAACCCTACCTGTGTGTTCTGTGTTAATAACCCGTCCATTCAGCATGGCTCCAGTAGTAAGTGTTGAACCAAATGGCATCCAAACCTTGATTTTGTATGATAATTCTAGGGAGGATTTGGAAAGGAATGGTTGACATTTGTTCATCGAAAAATTTCAGGGTTTTAATCTTCAAATCGCCCAAGAGTTTTCCTTAACCTTTGATAGCTGTAGGGCAAAGATCGATGATGTGCAATTAGAAGTAACATAAGATTTCTTAAGCCAAGCCATGGGATTGACAACAGTTTGTCAGAAATGGTTCAAGAATGCGAAAGTGGAGGAGGTCCCTTGGACTTTACTGTTTACCTCACGAAAAATAACCAGCTGTGTTCGAGGTATGCCAATTTCGTTTTTGAAACCTAGGTGGCATGATTTAATTGCTGTAGTGAAGCAATTAATCACATGTGAGGGACGATTCAGACTTGTTTTCCTATATCATCTATGCCTTCTTATGAGTTTTATTTGTTTTTTGTTGAATATGCCTTACTACCTGCTCAGAAGTCTGTATAAAATGGGTAAACAGTTTAGGAAATAGAGGTCATATTTGAGTTTATTTCATCATGGTCTAATTAAAATCATCCTCATGCACCAGTTACAGTCACAAAATGATTGTTGGGATGCGTTCATTACACGAAATGGTTTTGGTAACCATGAGTTGGGACAGGTAGATAAGTCGGTCATTATGGAAACCCTTGTGAACCCTACGACCTCTTCTCCATCGCTCCAGGCCTGTGATTTTTCCCCTAATAACGAACCCTCGCGATACCCTAATGTTATTCAATAAGATAGTTGATTGGTTACACATCCAAAGGATTGCACTAAAACTGTTAAGAAACTTACAGGAAAGAAGCTAAAAGGCAATGTTGATGTCAATTTCAAGAACAAAAGAGTTGGTTGTTTAATTTCTCGATGTGTTCGAAAAAAAATGAAACTTCATGCAGACACAATCAACACGATTGAAGTGAGCGAAGATTCAGACTCAGAAATTGACAAATTCCTGGCTGAAGAGGACCCCGTGTCATTCGGTCTATACCCTGACCAACCCTATGACTATGTTAACAATATTTCTCCTTGTCTAAAGGACAACCCAGAATTTCCTGGCATCCAGCTCTATGATAAGTCTACCATTTGCATGGAGGATTCTCTGACCCATAATGTTGTTAGTTCTAATGCAAATTCCTTACAGTCACAATGTGATGTGTGTCGATCGTGGATCGACAGGTACTATACCGATGTTCCACTGCTACAGTCACGACTCAAGTCTTTAAGAGACCAAGTTGATATGTTGACAAATGAAAACAACATACTTGAATCCATTATCCAAGGGAAGGAGAAATGCTTGAAAACTACAGGTCGTGTCATTTTCAAAAACGTAGAGGCAGCAACAACTATCGTTAATTCCAAAATTTCTTGATACGTTTTGATTTCATGATTTGAGGTATGATATTTTTAATTTTTAGCATTATTGTGTCACTCTTAAGTTAGGATATTCGATTTGATTGAATAAACTATTTTTCTTATTAAGATTAGTCTGTTTTGTTTATTTAAGAAAATATGATTGCATTTGCTATTATAACTAGCTACATAATCGCAAGATTTTGTAGCCAGTTAGGAAAATTTGAATTGTTTGATTTGATAATTGAAAACATATACGAGATCTTCTCATTTTCATTTGTTTTCAGGATGGTTAAGGAGCCCATGATTTCCAAGATTATATGAGGCACTTTTTGAGATCTCCCATCCATATCAATTTTGTATTTTGAGTAAACAGATTAGACTATGGGTAGTTTTTGATATTTAGTGAAATCAGGGTGGTTGCATCCCCCATTATTTTTTGAAACCAAATTGATCTTATCAGCAGGAAACAATTATGTTTCCTGAAACCTATATAAACATATCATTTTGTAAACACTTGATCATCTCGGCCTGGGGTGAGAGTATGGATATTTATATACAGACTTGAATGACACATAATACAGTACAGCTTTAGCTTTCTATATCATGTTTTAATTTAAGTTCTGCTTATCTCAATACGATGATAGATGATGATAGCCTTTCGTCTGCATGATTTATTGTTATTTGAGATAATCCTTTTCACATGCTTCCCATATCTCGTGTCTCAGATATAACACATAGTGATCCTTTATTCAAATTAAATTAGGAGATTTATCTTTAATTTTAGTTGAATATTTACATGCAAGTTCTTACAAGAAGAATTATTTCATCGTAGTTACTTGCAAATTACAAGATTACTGTGACTGCATCTATTATATGTTATGTTATTATAAATTCAATCTCCAACATTATCGTTCCTCATTTATTAGGGGCAATCTCAAGATCTGTAGCAATTTTACTTCATCAGATAAAGGTGGCTGGGTATTTCAACATCGAACAGACATTGGATGCAATAACAGGTTAGCCTGTTATTTGATTTCGCTAGTTTCCTGAATATAGAAGTTTTCTCTATATAAAAAAATTTCTACTATCTATTATTTTCTATTCAATTAGGAAGTTTGATGTGTGATGTCATGAGTGTATACATTTAAGAAAACAAACCCCCCAAAAAATTAGATAGTGTTTTCACTTGCTTTATTATTATTGCTAAAAGTAATCAATCTATATTTGATTTTTACGAGTTTAGATTAAAACTCGTGGTTTGTATAGATTGTATATAGAATTATCATACATATAATATTTAATTTGTACATATATATTTACTTAGATGTACTTATAGATTTTAGTGATTGTTATTTATTAGGTTATTGTTTTTCCTTTAGTTATCTTTCACTTTCTTTAGGACTTAGATCGGCCAACGGAGCCGCAAAACCCGTCGGAGTGAATTAATCCAAACAGCTTGGGTTAATTAGAAAACCCCGGACTGGATTCACTCCTCTAGTTGACGAGCGGTCAATTTCTCCCATCAACACAACGTCAACCGTAGAAACAACAATTTAGGCCTATTTAGTAGAACAAACTAGGGTTCCAGGCCGGTGGTCCGTCAAATTCTACTTCAGGTACTAGGAGTATTGGACCGAAGAAAGGGTTTTGGACATGTGGAGATCCACATTACCAGTGTGATTGCCCAATTGAAAGGACCAGAGCATCCGGATCAGACAGACCCACTATCGTGGGAGATTTGGGCAAGGCCCATTGGATTCATGAAATGGTGAATAACTGTCAGGAAGAGCACCAGTCGACTATGCTCGAGACATCAGGTACCGTCGCTAACCAAACCTTTAGTATTTTGATAGACCCAGGTTCTACATAGAGTTTTATTTATGTTGCAACGCTAAAAATAATTAAGGTAAAGGCAATCAAACAGGATGATTTTAGCTCTATAGAAATGGCTTTGGGAGCTAAACAAAATCTTGGAGGGAAGGTTACGGGTTGTAGCCTTAACCTTGGAAATATTGTCACAAGGGCCAACCTGTATGTCACGATATTAGGGTCTTATGATGTTGTGATCAGTATGGACTGGTTGGAATCACATGAGGTGATACTCAACTGTAAGACAAAAAGATTGAGCTTGGTCGATGACGAGGGACAAAGACGCATGATTATAGGTCGAAACCAGGGAGTCTCCCTAAGGTTTGTCTCTTCCCTACAACTACGGAAGAGCATACGCAAGGGATGCATGCTATATGTGATCCTTGAATTAAACAAAAAGGGCGTGGCAGAAGGCCTAGAAAAATTTCTGGTAGTGTGAGAGTTTGCGGATGTCTTCCCAGAGGAGTTGCCAGGATTTCCTCTTCAAAGGGAATTGGAATTTACCATCGACCTAAACACGGGAACTGGACCGATAACAATAATGCCTTATCGGATGTCGACCCTGAAGTTAAAGGAGTTGAAAATGCAACTGAAGGAGTTGTTGGACCTAGGATTTATACGTCCAATTTTTTCACCGTGGGGTGCACCTTTTATTTTCATACGAAAGAAGGATGGGTCGTCGATAATCTGCATTGAATACCATCAATTAAACAAGGCAACGATCAAGAATCAATATCTGTTGCCAAGGATTGATGATATGTTTGATCAGATGAAAGGAGTGACAGCGTTTTCAAAGATAGACTTGAGATCAGGGTATCACCAGTTGCATATCAAGGAGGATGACATTCCTAAGACCACCTTTAAGATGAGGTTTGGAAATTACAAGTTTACCGTTTTACCATTTGGACTGACGAACACCCCAGGGGTATTTATGAGTTCGATGAATGGGGTGGTCCACGAATACTTGGACAAGTTCATCCAAGTATTCATTGAATATATTTTGATATATTCTCGGATGAGGGAGGAGCATGACTAACACTTGCACTTGGTACTACAGTGTCTACGAGAGAACAAATTATTTGGGAAACTATCTAAATGCTCATTTTATCAATCAAAGATTCATTACTTAGGGCATGTCATCTTCGACAAAGGTATCACTATGGATCCAACAAATGTAGAGGATATTATGAAATGGCCTACGCTGATGAATGTCCCAGAAGTGCGTAGCTTCATGGGTTTAGTGGGATACTATCGACGGTTCGTCGAGGGTTTTTCGAAGATAGAAAATCTTATTATGGAATTGCAGAAGAAGAACAAGAAGTTTGTTTGGACTGAGAAATGCATGGAAGCATTTCATAGGCTCAAGGAGTTGTTGAGGACAACACCGATACTAAAGGTCCCTAACATGGATGAGGATTTCTTGGTATGCACTGATGCAACCAAGGAAGGCTTAGGTGGAGTCTTGATGCAAGACGTTCGAGTGATCTCTTACATCTCAAGAAAGTTGAGAAGGCATGAAGAGAACTATGTGACACACTATTTGGATTTGTTAGCCATTGTTTATGTCTTGAGAGTATGGAGACACCATCTTATTGGATAAAAATTTGAACTAAAAATGGACCAGTGTGGTTTGCAACACATTTTTACACAAAGTGACTTGAATGCGCAACAACGACGTTGGTCGAAATTTCTTAGAGAGTACGATTTTGAGATTACTTACATAAAAGGAACAGTGAACAGACTGGTTGATGCATTGAGTCATACACCGCACATATTTTCGGTGATTCCTCTTTAGACAAATCTACGTGAAAAGATTCTAACTTTACAACGCGACGATGACTGGTACAAAGAGGTCAAGTGTTTTATCGGACATAACAAAATGATGGTACCAAAATTTGAGGGATTTATTGTGGACAAGGATAGATTATTGAGATTTAAAGATTGAATTTACATACTTCCCAATGAGGAGTTGAGTATTTTGATCCTAAACAAGGCTCATAGAGCAGTGTACATGGCTCATCCTAGAGTCACGAAGATGAGGAAAGACCTTAAACCCTTATTCTTTTGGAAATGAATGAAGGCAGACATAGTCAACTCCATGGAAAGATGTCTAGAATGTCAGCAGGTGAAGGATGAACACAAACATCCAACATGTTTACTACAACCACACGCTATTCCAGAATTGAAATGGGAGGTCATTTTGATGGATTTCATTGTTGGATTTTCACTTATGGAAATGAAACACAAATCAATTTTTGTATTAGTCGACACTCTGACAAAGAGTGCACATTTTATTCCCGTGTGTATGACGTATCAAGCACCTAACATAGCTATATTTTTCATCAGTGAGATCATGAGGCTGCATGGCGTGCCTAAGAGGATTATATTCGATTGAGGAACAATGTTTATAGGACGATTTTGGACTAGTTTCCAAGAGGCCTTGGAAACCAAACTTAACTTTAGTACCGCTTATCACTCGGAGATAGATGGGCAGACCGAGCAAATGAGCCAAATATTGAAGGATATGTTACGCATGTACGTGATGGACCAACATAAGCATTGGGAAGAATTCTTGCCACTGGTAGAATTTGCATAAAAACAGTTATCAGAGTACCATTAAGATGGTGCCTTTCGAGTTTCTTTGTAGGCAACCATGTCGAACACCTTTGAGTTGGGATAGACTTGAGGATAGGGTCCTGGTAGGACCAGAAGTGATCCAAGAAATGGAAGACCAAATTCAAACCATAAGACAAAGGATAAAGGAAGCACACGATCGACATAAGAGTTATGTCGATGCACATCGTGTCGATCATAGTTATGAAGTTGGAGGTCGAGTCTTCTTGCGGGTGAAACCACATAAGAGTTCGATCAAGTTTGGAAAGGGTGCTAAACTCTCTCCTAGGTTCATGGGACCTTTTGAGGTTGTGGAAAGGAAGGGGCCCGTGGCCTATCGACTAGCCTTGCCTAATTCTTTGAGGCATATGCACGATGTTTTTCATGTATATGTTTTGATACATTATGTTAGTGATCCTACACATGTTATTGACATGATTTCCTTGTAGGTATCGGATGAGGGTGCTCTCATGAAGGAGCCAATATGCATCCTGGACCATCGCATTCGACAAATATGGCGTCAAATAGTAGATCATGTCAAGGTCCAGTGGGACAACTATAGTCCGCACTCGGTGACCTAGGATGACACATATGATGTGTGTCAGTAGTTTCCATTTTTGTTTGATAGCTAGACATGTGATATTGTGATACACTTTAGTTCGGCACCTACATATTGTGAAACTTCAGGATGAAGTTTAAAACAAGAGGGTTTGTATGTAACATCCCGCTCTTGCATGCACTGAGCGGACTTATTATTTGAGGACACTTGCGTGCAAGTGATACGGTTATTTATACGATTGAATATTTTGATTATGATTATGAGATATTGTGGATCTGATGACATGTTATTTTTTCTATAAATATCGACAGGTGATATTGACTGGGTTCTCCTGAGTGTGCAGGGCTTTGGACATTAGAATATGCCGACGACATATATGGATCTCCTTGGACTCCAGATCGATTCAGGGAGTGGACTGTTACAGTTTGACTATCTTTGATATTACAGATGTGACGTATGACTAGATATTATGATGTTGATTGTTATAGCTGACATGTTTCATTGATGAATGCAGGATGATGATATCTTTCCAACCAGACTCACATTTGGAGAAAGGGGTCATGCAAGAAAACAAGATAAGTTGAGGGAGAGGTGTGGTAGCAACCCTACCGTAGCCTACTATCACTCCTATCATGGCTCGAACTGTAGGTTAACGATTACCTAGTTTGAGAGATCCACGATGCCATGAGGGAAGACTATGACAGTCACTCATGATGATTCTAAGGGGTGCACAATAAGGCATGGTCCTTATTCCTTAGAGGACCTTAGTCTCCCACAAGATCACCTGACGAAGTATTTACTCCAGAGGTTTGACATCTACCAAATTCAATCAAGAGGTGAGTGGCACCCTTGGAGCACGTAGTGCGTCTTGAAGGGAACGTCATGCAAATAAAACATGAATGAAAGTGAGTGGCACCCTTGGAGCATGTAATACGTCTTGAAGGGCACGCCATTGTTTTAACTCGGGTAAGTCAATAAACCTAGTACCTAGAAAACTATGCCTGCTTAGGACTTGGTCGACCTTAAAATATATGATGGTATGAGTAAAGTTAATAACTCATTGTTCCCTTAAAAATTGTCGCCCAACCTAGTGAAATTAAAACCTAGGTCTAAGTAGAACATGTGATCAAAGAAAAACTAAATAGACATGTAACAAGAAGGGGGTAAACAAAATTCAAACATTATTTATTAAAGTAAAAATTATAATGGAGGATTAAATTATTAAAAGGGTAAATGGTTGTTTATGTCTAAACTTGCTAATTCTAAACTTAGTCAAAAAGAAAAAGGGGAATGTCTAATTTAGTAGCGAATCTAGCCTTTGTAACTTTATATTTGTGAGCTCAACTAGGCTTTAAGTAAGGTGTAAGTCATTTAAGAAATATAAGGGAATAAAGGGACATCGAGGACCGTTTTTATGAATGCTTTTAGGTGGGTGAGGGAAAAAGGAAAATATAATTAATTAATAAATTGATTTTTTGGTGCAACTAAGGGATCAGGTGACATTTGTATGGGGGAGGTTTGTCCTAATTAAATTTAATAAAATAATCTAATGAGGGTTTGGGAAAATAATCACTAAGAAAAATCTATAAAAAGGATGGAGGAGGAGGAGTATGGATCACGTCTGGTATGCGTAAGGTTACACTGCCAGAATATTTCTTGACTAAACTTTTCTTGTGGGAGTTGGGGATACCTAGCTCGGACAATGAGTGGTAGCTCGACCTTGCGAGGTGATCTGGGAAGCTAGCATTCTATGGTATTGTGTGTGTGGCCCCTTTGCGGCTCAGGGGGATCACGGGGAGAAGAGTACTACTAGCGTTGGATGGAAAGTATCGGTGAGGTATTAGTGGTTAGAAAGTCAGAGCGTGAGTGTTGGACAACAACAACGAAACCTTTTCCTTTTCTCAAGGTACACACATCTAAATTTCACAATTTTTATTTAGTTGATTGCATGATGATTTACATCTAGATGGTATGAAATTATGGTTTCTCACTCTGTGTTCCGTTGTTATGTATGGATTTACGATTCATCCAAGAGAGACTTCATCCTTCTGTGTTTATGGTCTCTATTACACACAGAGCGCTCCTTGTTTAATTATATGTAGTTCAATTTTCAATAGTACAACAACCATCATTCATTCTAGTTGTCTTCTTGGTTTCTTGTATTCTTGTGGTGCAACGATAGTTGTGTTTGTCAGATTATTGCCCGTGTTTTATACATTATTGAATTGTGTTATTATAAACCATGCCTGCGTTTTTTTCTATTATATCCTTGAATTGAGATTAAAGACTAGGTCGTGCTTCATTCTCATACCTGGAAGCGTTATGGTTCTATAATATTTTTATTGCGATTAATTTTCGGGACTGTGTATTGTTTTCATATTGGAATGATTACTTTAAATTTGGGGAAGAACCTTAGCAGTGGATAGTCGGAGTGGGACTCAATCTTTTAGACTTTTTTTTGGTTAATGTTGCATTCATATCCTGCATTTTTAATCCTTCAATCCTTAATGTGATCTGTGTTTTTTTTTTAATCTTTTTCATGCGATTTAATCTTGGGACTATGAAGCGTTTTTCTTTCTAGAGTTGTCTAATAATTTCGCATCCAGACGAACATGGGATCCCCACCTTGCCTGCATTTTCATGATCCTTTGTATTGAGATTTAATGTGGTTTGTGTACCGTTTTCTTATCTGGCAAAGAGTTTTATGGAAACGACTTATTATCATAGCTCGAGACCATGAAATGGCAGTAGAAAATTTCCACAATTTCAATTTCTGTCGGTCATAATTTTTGAATTCAATTTATTATTATTGTTGTTGTTGTTGTTGGCGGGATCATTAGGGAAAAGTCTACGTCACAGTAACCATTCTCAGTTTTCTTGTGAGACACTTTTCTTCACGGGTCCCTTTGTCATAATCCTGTGGACTATGTACACACATCGTGTCTGTTTTCCCACACCATGCCTAGAAGCCTTTAAAACCTTTCATTATGTGCATATGAATGATTCTCACTTGGATTTTCATCTCGTTTTGTTACCCAACAATTTACCCGAGTTGACGAAAGGATTATGGTAGTGGTTTTGTATTGATTGGAGTGGCAGTGATTTATTTAGTGGTAGGATTGGTAGGTGGAAGTGATAATAGTGCAGTGGCTATTTCGACAGTGATTACTGAGCTAGCAATTGTAGATAGTGATGCTCAAATATTGTGAGGTCTGTTGAACCAATTAATCATAACAATGTGTATAATCGTTTATATTAATGGTGAATGTTGGGATGTCAGTGCAATAACGACTGGATCATTCTTCAACGGTTCATTGGATTAATTATGGGTATGGCAACTGTATTGTGCAATAGTTTAGCTGACTTTGAAACTTTAATAATAGTTGCTTATATTAATATGTTATCACAGTTATTAGTTCACCCGTTTTGCAACATGCATGGTAGTTTAATTTTATTAATGTGATATCGTTTTTCTATAGCTCACTCATTTGCAGCAATAGTAATGGTTTCTTATAATAATGTGTTATCACTCTTAAAAAATCACCCGCTTGCAACACGCATGATAGTTAAATTAGATTAATAAGTTATTTCCTTTCCCTGTTTCACTGTTTTATAATGGCAGTGTAATGTTAATGTTTTGTTGATTGTTTTAGAACTGCGCCATATAGTGGCAGTGTAATTTTTTAATATTTTTGTTGGTTGTTTTAGAACGCCATATAATGGCAGTGTCAATGATATTGTTTTTAACAATGCCAGGTGGATTTTCAATGGCACCATATAATGGCAGTGTAATTTTTAAATGTTTTTGTTGACTATTTTAGAACAACACCCTATAATGGCAGTGTAAATTATATTGTTTTTAACAGTGCCAGGTGGATTTATAACTGCGCCAATAATGGCAGTGGAGATTTTAGTTTCCTTTAATGGATTTTGTATTGTTTTATAACTAGCACTAAGTAAGTTAAGCATTGTATATTTTAAGAAAAACATTGTTTATTTTATATTTTAAGAAAAGCATTGTTATATTTTATATTTTAGGAAAGGCATTGTTGTATTTTAAGTTAAGCATTGTGATATTTAAGAAAGGCATTGTTATATATTAAGTTAAGCATTGTTATATTTTAAGTTAAGCATGGTTATATTTTAAGAAGAGCATTGTCATATTTTATATTTTAGGGAAANGGTGGAAGCGATAATAGTGTAGTGGCTATTTCAACGGTGATTACAAAGGTAGCAATTGTAGATAGTGATGCTCAAAGACTGTGAGGTGTGTTGAACCAATTAATCATAAAAATGTGTATAACCTTTTATATTAATGGTGAATGCTGGGATGTTAGCGCAGTAATGGCTGGATCGTTCTTCAACAATTCGTTGGATTAATTATGGGTATGGTGACTGTCCTGTGCAATAGTTTAGCCGACTTTGCAACTGTCATAATAGTTGCTTATATTAATATGTTATCACAGTTATTAGTTCACCTGTTTTGCAACATGCATGATAGTTTAATTTTATTAATGTGATATCACTTTTCTATAGCTCACTCATTTGCAATAATAGTAATAGATCACCCGCTTGCAACAATCATTATAGTTAAATTAGATTAATGAGTTATCACCTTTCCCTATTTCATTGTTTTATAATGGCAGTGTAATGTTAATGTTTTGTTGACTTTTTAGAACTGCACCATATAATGGCAGTGTAAATTTTTAATATTTTTGTTGACTTTTTTAGAACAGTGCCATATAATGGCAGTGTCAATGATATTGTTTTTAACATCATCGGGTGGGTTTTCAATAGCGCCATATAATGGTAGTGTAAATTATATTGTTTTTAACAGCGCCAGGTGGATTTATAACTGTGCCAATAATGGCAATGGAGATTGTAGTTTCCTTTAATGGATTTTCTATTGTTTTATAACTAGCACTAAGTAAGTTAATCATTGTATATTTTAAGAAAAGCACTGTTTATTTTATATTTTAAGAAAAGCATTGTTATATTTTATATTTTAAGAAAGGCATTGTTGTATTTTAAGTTAAGCATTGTGATATTTAGAAAGGAATTGTTATATATTAAGTTAAGCATTGTTATATTTTAAGTTAAGCATGGTTATATTTTAAAAAGAGCATTGTCATATTTTATATTTTAGGGAAAGCATTGTTATAATTTAAGTTAAGCATTGCATTGTTATAACATTGCACTAAGGAAGTTAAGCATGGTTAAGCCTTGTTATATTTTAAAATAGGTAAGTGTTATTATATGCTCTTAACATTAGGTTGAGGTTGGATTTTTCTTGGGATGAAGTTCTAGATATGTTATGTTGTGCCTTGGTTAGTATCACGCCTATCACGATGTGGCAGCATGATTCCTGATGATGGGATCATTGTGCGCACTGATCGAGAGATGTGTATGATAACTTGGCCTTGGGTCATGAGCTTCTTGATGATGACGATTTTGGAATTGGCGTACAGTGATTATTATGCAATCGCATGATTTGATTTTTTTCTCTCTTGCCGTGAAGGTTCTAGTTCATGTTTCTCTTTTATTAAAGCTATTGCATTTGGTTTGATTGATGTTTCCTTTAGCCTAGTAGGTGTGGTCTTTCTTGTGATGGGCGGGATGTAGACACCTCCTTGTTCCTTAGAACAGTCGCCAATATTGAGACCTTAAATGGTCAAAATCGATGGGAACTTGGGATTGAGCGTTGCTTATGTGTCCTGGTGGTCCTAACCTTGTAGGGTAGGATGGGCGGGTAGTCGTTTTTATTTTTGTCTAATTGATTTTCGTATGTTGCATCCAGATGCATGATGTTCTAGTATGCTAGGTCATTATGTTGTTTGTTTCCTGAATTGCATATGTTGTGTTCATTGTCAAGTTACGTTGATTGATTGTTTGTCGTTGTTACTTTCCTACAAAAAAAAATTTGCACTTGTTATGCGTCGCATGTTGTCGTAACGAAGGAGGGGTCCTTACATATGGTATCAGAGCTGGTTCAAATCACGGCTTGGGATCACTACGGATTCCATTGATTAGATACTTGATTATAAAATTTGGCTAATAAAATGGATTTTTATTCGTGCAAGTAATCAAGGTCAGAGGACGTCGTGGAGGTAGACGATGGGGTACTAGGGGAGGAGGCGTGATGCCTCCAGTAACATCCACGCCCGAGGGGTCTAACCCCTAGGGAGAAGAACATGTTGTTAGAAAGGAACAGATAGTTGTGGGTGATGTGGTTGGGTTGATGAGGTCCTTTCAGAGGATTTCTAAGGCATTGATCGGCTGTTTGGATAGAGATGAGGCCAGGGCGTCGACACCTACTGAGGTTCCACCGCGCGCTTCGATTAGTACTAGTAGAATTCACCATGAACTTGAGAAGGTCGAGTTTCCCGAGTTCTTTGGCGCCCCGGAGGGCACAACCACCGAGGCATAGTTGGAGAATATGGTGATGTGATTTTCACTTTGCGACTATACCTCCAACACGAAGGTCTGCATGGCGGTCTTTCAACTGAAGGGGAGCGCTCTTCTATGGTGGAATATGCTCCTGCCGCAATTGAATATGGTCTTTGAAGACGTGTCATGGGAACTATTTGAGGAAAGGTTCTGGGAGAGGTATTTATCTAAGGAATTCATCGAGCGTCATTTCAATGAGTTCAATGCCTTGCGACAGGGCATTAATACAATGCCTTAGTACGAGGGTCATTTCATGGAGCTTCTTTGGTATGATCCCCACCTGAATACCTAGAAAATTAAGGTCAACAAGTTCATGTTTGGCCTTAGTGTCATAAGTCATGCAAAGGTGAGGATTTTGATGCCTAAAACCTTCCATGATGTTATCCAGAAAGCCCTCATAGCAGAGGAGGAGCTTATCAACAGGGGTCAGAGTAGGACTCGAATGAGACCAACGAGACAGGTGTCATCTAGTGTGCAACAACATCAAATACCAACTAGACTTTCACTACACCTCGGTGACTAGCGCCTTAGAAATGGGCTCCTTACAAAGGACCACAACACCACTAGCAACGTATTGGCAACGATTATGTGATTATTATTTTTTATAAGCTGCCTACACAGGGTCTATGAAATTTTATTAGTCTTCATAAGAGTTTCTCTAAACAATAGTTGTAAATCGTCACATTTTACCTATCATCTATTCGTGCTTCATTTTCATGACTGAAAGCATGAAAACTTTCAATTATCATTATCATTCTTTTTTAAAATTTCATTCAAAGCATATCGTTTATTACAGAATTGTGATTTCTTGCTATGAGCATATTATTCTCATTTTTTGTGACCCTTTCGATTCTAAGAGTGCCTAAGAAACTTATGGTTGTTTGAACGAAAGACCCCCATCAATTGATATTCAATTTTTGTATCGATTTTGGTTTGATGTTTGATCATATTTCTTTCATGAAACCTTTGGCTATTCAATTTTTGTAAACTCACCTATCTTTGCAATCAAACTTTGATGCGCGCAATATGTTTTCAAGTACTTTGGTCCTAGCATGTACCCAATGCCAAGGTGGAATACGACGTACAACATGCCATTACTCCTTAGCATGGTCTTGGGCTTCACGAATTTACTCACACGCGTTGTGATTAACACCTTGCCCGTCGTTTGAATTATCACAGCATGTATTGATAAGGCTCGGGGCTATGGCTCTGTGGCATTTTTCCAAACCCTACCTGTGTGTTTTATGTTAATAACCCATCCATTCGGCATGGCTCCAGTATTAAGGGTTGAACCAAATGGCATCCAAACCCTGCTTTCGTATGATAACACTAGGGAGGATTTGGAAAGGAATGGTTGGCATTTGTTCATCGAAAAATGTAAGGGTTTTAATCTTCAGGTTGCCCAAGAGTTTTCCTTAACCTTTGATGGTTGTAGGGAAAATATCGATGATGTGCAATTAGAAGTAACAGAAGATTTCTTAAGCCAAGCCATGGGATTACCAGCAGTTGGTCAGAAATGGTTCAAGAATGCGAAAGTGGAGGAGGTCCCTTGGACTTTACTGTTTACCTCACGAAAAATAACCAGCTGTGTTCGAGGTATGCCAATTTCATTTTTGAAACCTAGGTGGCATGATTTACTTGTTTTAGTGAAGCAATTAATCACATGTGAGGCATGATTTAGACTTGTTTTCCTATATCATCTACGCATGCTTATGAGTTTTATTGGTTTTTCGTTGAATATGCCTTACTACCTGCTCATAAGTCTGTATAAAATGGGTAAACAGTTTAGGAAATAGAGGTCAAATTCGAGTTTATTTCATCATGGTATGATTAAAACCATCCTCATGCACCAGTTACAGTCACAAAACAATTGTTGGGATGCGTTCATTACACGAAATGGTTTTGGTAACCATGAGTTAGGACAGGTAGATAAGCCGGTCATTATGGAAACCCTTGTGAACCCTATGACCTCTTCTCCACCACTCTAGGCCTGTGATTTTTCCCCTAATAACGAACCCTCGAGCTACCCTAATGCCATTCAATAGGATAGTCGACCAGTTACACATCCAAAGGATTGCACTAAAATTGTTAAGAAACTTACAAGAAAGAAGCTAAAAGGCAGTGTTGATATCAATTTCAAGAACAAAAGAGCTGGTCGTTTAATTTCTCGATGTGCTCGAAACTAAATGAAACTCCGTGTAGAAACAATCAACACGATTGAAGTGAGCGAAGATTTAGACTTAGAAATTGACAAATTCCTGGCTGAAGAGGACCCCGTGTCATTCGGGCTATACCCTGACCAACCCTATGACTATGCTAACAATCTGCCTCCTTGTCTAAAGGACAACCCATAATTTCCTAGCATCCAACTCTGTGATAAGTCTACCATTTACATGGAGGATTCTCTGACCCATAATGTTGTTAGTGCTAATGCAAATTCCTTACAGTCACAATGTGATGTGTGACGATCGTGGATCGATAGGTACTATATTGATGTTCCACTGCTACAGTCACGACTCAAGTTTTTAAGAGACCAAGTTGACATGTTGACAAATGAAAACAACATACTTGAATCCATTATCCAAGGGAAGGAGAAACGCTTGAAAACTACAGGTCGTGTCATTTTCAAAAATGTAGAGGCAGCAACAACTATCGTTAATTCCAAAATTTCTTGATACGTTTTGATTTCATGATTTGAGGTATGATATTTTTAATTTTTAGCATGATTGTGTCAATCTTAAGTTAGGATATTCAATTTGACTGAATAAACTATTTTTCTTATTAAGATTAGTCTGTTTTGTTTATTTAAGAAAATATGATGGCATTTGCTATTATAACTAGCTACAGAATCGCAAGATTTTGTAGCTAGTTAGGAAAATACGAATTGTTTGATTTGATAATTGAAAACATATCTGAGATATTCTCATTTTCATTTGTTTTCAGGATGATTAAGAAGCCCATGATTTCCATGATTATATGAGGTTGTTAAGGTCGTAACCCGCACATAGGTAGATCAATGTATTCAGATGTAATAAAGGTCAATATTAATAAGACCTTTCAATAAAATAGAATAAGGCGGATGTAAGAAGACCTAATAG
>JZKD02S1847410.1:65899-86998 GCA_000966675.3 Picea glauca
AAAAACTAAATAGACATGTAACAAGAAGGGGGTAAACAAAATTCAAACATTATTTATTAAAGTAAAAATTATAATGGAGGATTAAATTATTAAAAGGGTAAATGGTTGTTTATGTCTAAACTTGCTAATTCTAAACTTAGTCAAAAAGAAAAAGGGGAATGTCTAATTTAGTAGCGAATCTAGCCTTTGTAACTTTATATTTGTGAGCTCAACTAGGCTTTAAGTAAGGTGTAAGTCATTTAAGAAATATAAGGGAATAAAGGGACATCGAGGACCGTTTTTATGAATGCTTTTAGGTGGGTGAGGGAAAAAGGAAAATATAATTAATTAATAAATTGATTTTTTGGTGCAACTAAGGGATCAGGTGACATTTGTATGGGGGAGGTTTGTCCTAATTAAATTTAATAAAATAATCTAATGAGGGTTTGGGAAAATAATCACTAAGAAAAATCTATAAAAAGGATGGAGGAGGAGGAGTATGGATCACGTCTGGTATGCGTAAGGTTACACTGCCAGAATATTTCTTGACTAAACTTTTCTTGTGGGAGTTGGGGATACCTAGCTCGGACAATGAGTGGTAGCTCGACCTTGCGAGGTGATCTGGGAAGCTAGCATTCTATGGTATTGTGTGTGTGGCCCCTTTGCGGCTCAGGGGGATCACGGGGAGAAGAGTACTACTAGCGTTGGATGGAAAGTATCGGTGAGGTATTAGTGGTTAGAAAGTCAGAGCGTGAGTGTTGGACAACAACAACGAAACCTTTTCCTTTTCTCAAGGTACACACATCTAAATTTCACAATTTTTATTTAGTTGATTGCATGATGATTTACATCTAGATGGTATGAAATTATGGTTTCTCACTCTGTGTTCCGTTGTTATGTATGGATTTACGATTCATCCAAGAGAGACTTCATCCTTCTGTGTTTATGGTCTCTATTACACACAGAGCGCTCCTTGTTTAATTATATGTAGTTCAATTTTCAATAGTACAACAACCATCATTCATTCTAGTTGTCTTCTTGGTTTCTTGTATTCTTGTGGTGCAACGATAGTTGTGTTTGTCAGATTATTGCCCGTGTTTTATACATTATTGAATTGTGTTATTATAAACCATGCCTGCGTTTTTTTCTATTATATCCTTGAATTGAGATTAAAGACTAGGTCGTGCTTCATTCTCATACCTGGAAGCGTTATGGTTCTATAATATTTTTATTGCGATTAATTTTCGGGACTGTGTATTGTTTTCATATTGGAATGATTACTTTAAATTTGGGGAAGAACCTTAGCAGTGGATAGTCGGAGTGGGACTCAATCTTTTAGACTTTTTTTTGGTTAATGTTGCATTCATATCCTGCATTTTTAATCCTTCAATCCTTAATGTGATCTGTGTTTTTTTTTTAATCTTTTTCATGCGATTTAATCTTGGGACTATGAAGCGTTTTTCTTTCTAGAGTTGTCTAATAATTTCGCATCCAGACGAACATGGGATCCCCACCTTGCCTGCATTTTCATGATCCTTTGTATTGAGATTTAATGTGGTTTGTGTACCGTTTTCTTATCTGGCAAAGAGTTTTATGGAAACGACTTATTATCATAGCTCGAGACCATGAAATGGCAGTAGAAAATTTCCACAATTTCAATTTCTGTCGGTCATAATTTTTGAATTCAATTTATTATTATTGTTGTTGTTGTTGTTGGCGGGATCATTAGGGAAAAGTCTACGTCACAGTAACCATTCTCAGTTTTCTTGTGAGACACTTTTCTTCACGGGTCCCTTTGTCATAATCCTGTGGACTATGTACACACATCGTGTCTGTTTTCCCACACCATGCCTAGAAGCCTTTAAAACCTTTCATTATGTGCATATGAATGATTCTCACTTGGATTTTCATCTCGTTTTGTTACCCAACAATTTACCCGAGTTGACGAAAGGATTATGGTAGTGGTTTTGTATTGATTGGAGTGGCAGTGATTTATTTAGTGGTAGGATTGGTAGGTGGAAGTGATAATAGTGCAGTGGCTATTTCGACAGTGATTACTGAGCTAGCAATTGTAGATAGTGATGCTCAAATATTGTGAGGTCTGTTGAACCAATTAATCATAACAATGTGTATAATCGTTTATATTAATGGTGAATGTTGGGATGTCAGTGCAATAACGACTGGATCATTCTTCAACGGTTCATTGGATTAATTATGGGTATGGCAACTGTATTGTGCAATAGTTTAGCTGACTTTGAAACTTTAATAATAGTTGCTTATATTAATATGTTATCACAGTTATTAGTTCACCCGTTTTGCAACATGCATGGTAGTTTAATTTTATTAATGTGATATCGTTTTTCTATAGCTCACTCATTTGCAGCAATAGTAATGGTTTCTTATAATAATGTGTTATCACTCTTAAAAAATCACCCGCTTGCAACACGCATGATAGTTAAATTAGATTAATAAGTTATTTCCTTTCCCTGTTTCACTGTTTTATAATGGCAGTGTAATGTTAATGTTTTGTTGATTGTTTTAGAACTGCGCCATATAGTGGCAGTGTAATTTTTTAATATTTTTGTTGGTTGTTTTAGAACGCCATATAATGGCAGTGTCAATGATATTGTTTTTAACAATGCCAGGTGGATTTTCAATGGCACCATATAATGGCAGTGTAATTTTTAAATGTTTTTGTTGACTATTTTAGAACAACACCCTATAATGGCAGTGTAAATTATATTGTTTTTAACAGTGCCAGGTGGATTTATAACTGCGCCAATAATGGCAGTGGAGATTTTAGTTTCCTTTAATGGATTTTGTATTGTTTTATAACTAGCACTAAGTAAGTTAAGCATTGTATATTTTAAGAAAAACATTGTTTATTTTATATTTTAAGAAAAGCATTGTTATATTTTATATTTTAGGAAAGGCATTGTTGTATTTTAAGTTAAGCATTGTGATATTTAAGAAAGGCATTGTTATATATTAAGTTAAGCATTGTTATATTTTAAGTTAAGCATGGTTATATTTTAAGAAGAGCATTGTCATATTTTATATTTTAGGGAAAACATTGTTATAATTTAAGTTAAGCATTGCATTGTTATAACATTGCACTAAGGAAGTTAAGCATGGTTAAGCCTTGTTATATTTTAAAAGAAGGTAGGTAAGTGTTATTATATTCTCTTAACATTAGGTTGAGGTCATATTTTTCTTGGGATGAAGGTCTAGATATGTTAAGTTGCAACTTGGTTACTATCATGCCTATCGTGATGTGGCAGCATGATTCCTGATGACGGGATTATTGCGCACACTGATGGAGAGATCTATATGATAACAGGGCCTTGGGTCATGAGATTCTTGATGATGACGATTTTGTAATTGATGTACAATGATTGTTATGTAATCACATGATTTGATTTTTTTTTCTCTTTCCGTGAAGGCTCTAGTTCATGTTTCGCTTTCATTGAAGTTGTTGTGTTTGGGTTGATTGACGTTTCCTTTAGCCTAGTAGGAGTGGTCTTGCTTGTGATGGGTAGGATGTAGACACCTCCTTGTTCCTTAGAATAGTTGCCAGCCTTGAGACCTTAAATGGTCAAAATCGATGGTAACTTGGGCTTGAGCTTTGCTTATGTGTCCTGGAGATCCTAACCTTGCAGGGTAGGAAGGACAGGTAGTCATTTTTATTTTTGTCTGATTGATTTTCGTATGTTGCATCCAGTTGCATGATGTGTTATTATGCTTGGTCATTATGTTGTCTATTACCTGAATTGTGTGCATTGTGTTTGTCATCGAGATGCGTTGATTGACTGTTTGTGGTTGTTACTCTCCTACAAATAAAAACAAAATTGCACTTGTTATGCATCACATTTTGTCGTAAAGACGAAGGGGTCGTTGTGCCTATGATTGGGTGGAAAATCTCTCATCCTTAGTCAATTTGTTAGGTAGCTTCCAATCTTAGATAAGTATTCTTAATATTCTTGAAAATTTAGTTATAGCCTTAGCTTATTTTGTTTTATGAATTAAGTTTGCATCTAGATGTGAGAGGTAAATCGATGTAGTAAAATATATGGAAAGGAAACTTTCTATGCACGATGTTAATAACATATTTGTTTGTTTCTTAGCAAGAAAATTGAATTTTCCTATGCATGTTTTTATAGAATTCAATCTCAAACATACTTCGGCATGCCTCGAGTTATTTTCGTTGTTCTTAACATATGGAATGGATTATCTTGTTGTTGTAACTATCCTTAAGAATTCAAGTTACACCACCTAAATAACTTAAACTCTAAATATTACAAATGTTAGCATTGATACAAATGATTTTTGAAGGGTATGGTAAGTTTGATAGTAGCTTCCTATTAAAAAGTATTATATAAATTTTTCATGAGAGAAATAATCTTGGATTTCATGGTAAATTCATATTTTGAATGACTAGCATGATGATTGATTTGGGGCAGATTCAATTAAATGGTTACAACCCAAGTAATAATGATATTATTTTGCTAGCTATAGAGTGAAAAGTTGAATGTTATTGACTAAGATAGTTCATTCTTGTTAGGGATATGAAATGGTTAAATTCTAGTAAGGATGAATTCCATACCTAGAAGAGTGAATTTATGATGTAGGAGCATCACTCCACCTCAGCAAATGAGCCAACACGCCAACACACAAACATGCAATGGAGAAAGGGAGAGGCACCACCCTCCCATTTTTAAAATTTAAAATATGATCCTATACAGATTTTCGTGTTGTAAGGCTGATAAATGCCAGGCCATTCCTTTGTACAGGTAGTGGATAGGGTTTCCCTAAATGGTTTCCTGTAGCAAGTACAGATCATAGTCAGGTCTGGACATTCATTTTTGGAATGTAGTCGTAGAGGTATGGTGTCGTAACTGAGACAACGATGACACTAAGGCAGTGAAGATGTACACTCGTAGAGCCCTCTTTTGTAATAGGAGGAGGGTTGAGAGTTAGGAAATTGGGGAGAGAGAGAGATCTCAGGTAGGGAGATTATTAGGAGACTTAGGAGGTAGAATAGTTCTGGGAGAGATCTTAAGAGAACTGGGACTTTGTTACAGTCTAGTTTTTGTAAACATCTGTACAGACACATAGAGATAATAGAAAAGCAGTTTTTCCTGCATATTGTTGTTCATGTGTTTATGAATTTTAGAAATGAATGTTGTAGATGTATGATAAGTTTCATTTAAAGTAGGAAGATAGATTCCTCTATCTTTTTTTGAGTTTTTTATAACATTCTAGGTTCTTTAGGCAGTGCAAGGAGTGCACAATAGAACATTGGAAGTTCTGTAGCCAGTGCAAGGAGTGCACATATGAATCTCTTTGTTGAGTTCAGAAGAGAACATGTTAGGAGGGCACACCAGGATAGTTTGCAGAATTAAGAGAAGCCTGAGATTTACTAAATACTGTGGAGGGAATACTATGCAGATAAGGCACAGAGAGACAGAACTACTGAAGGTTTTATAGAGCTCTTCTAGGTGGGCATCGAGCAAGTGAAAGGAGTGCATGAGAAGAACTCTATTTTGAATTCAGAGATAAGAGAAATATCAAAGGAAAACACTTACAGAGTTTCTATAATACTCTGGATGAAGACCTGTGTAAGGAGTGCACCAGGACAACACTTGGACGAAGTGTTGAAAGATAACTATCTAAAGGTTAGTCCGAGCACAAGGAGTGTGCAGAGGAGAGAATTGTTTCAAGTTCGAAATCTCAAGAGAGATAGTGTTTCCTGAACACAGGTGAGACCCAAAGTTGCAAGGCTCGCAAGAGATAACTCGAAGGATGAGACCTTCGAAACATTGAAACCTTAGAAGTTAGGAAATAATCGAAAGCTAAGGGGGAGGAGTGTTGGAAACCATTAGATCAGTTGCAGAGGAGGAAATATGGGCTATTGAATCTCATGTCCATGCATACAAGAGAGCACACAAGAGGGAACATATCTTAGCTGTCATATCTGAGTGTGTGGACCAACAAATGTTGGATCTAGGGAATGTGCACAAGGTTTAAAACCTTTAGAGTTGAAAAAGAGTGTGGACATCATGAAACGCCAAGTCCCAAAATCATTAGGATCGTCCATCGTCAAGGAAATCATCAGGACCTTCCATCATCCCGAAATCATCAGGACCATCCATGGTCAAGAGGGACACGTGGAAAGAGACCAACATTTCGTTGAATCATGACTTAGAGGAGTTAAAGGTTGAGTCGTGAGAACTCGTGAAACATGAAATCACGATTTGATCTGAGCCGTTAGATCCAAAGGAGCGTGAACTGTCGGATTTGGTGCGCTCCGTAATATTGTCATTTTGGGAGTCAGGAATGTGAAGGAGGTTGTGGCTTGGAGATCGCAAGTTGTGAAATCTCGACATCATCGGAAATGTCCATCAAAAGTGACACAGGGCGAGAGATCAACATTTCACTGACTCGCGGGAGGGAAAAGTCAAAGAGGGGAATCGTGAAAATTCGCGAAACAAGAAATCGATATTTGATTTGAGTCGTCGGATCAAGTAAGGATATGAGTTGTCAGATATGAATCATTGGGAGTTCCCGATACATGAATTCCTGATGTGATCTTGATTGTCAGATTGTTGAAGACTCGAATCGTTGATCTATGGTGAGGAGATATCAACATTTTGGATATCAGAGAAGGGATGTGAATGACCCTCCAAATTCGTGAAATGCAAAGTCTTGATAAGTGCTTGAGGTTGAGCCCTAGGTCACAGTCGGTAGTCATATGAAGGATGAGCTAGAAAGTGTTAGGCCCCTTTCGGGATTATGAAGAGAATCTAGGCCGTCGATTCAAAAGGAGTGATCTGGTCCATAGATAAGAAGGACGCAGATTTGAGTCATCGATATTGGACGTTATTGTCAAGGTCATGAGATCGACGATTCTGTGTCATTGTGGAGATAAAATTTGCGAGGAGTTTAAGGAATCGAGGGCGGGCCACAATTTGAACCATGGTTTTTTCAGGAGGGCACGTGGAGGCTGGAGGAGCATTGTGACCCCAAAAGTTGTTTAACTCCAAACCAGTCATGACCGTACCCATAATTGCGTGGTATTCACCAAGGTCACATCGAGAAGGGGCTTAGACAAAGAAGAACTAGCACCCATTTGGCATTGAGGTTCGAACAACGCTCAGGAGAGAAGTCACGGGTCTCATACGACCTGCGCATTTGGGGAAAGGACCTGTGTAAGTGGGTTTGGGGTCTAGCAGAGACCCAGAGAGTCAATCATACTCAGTTTCTTGATCGATCCTATACCAGGAAGTCGCACAGCCCTTAGGAGAGAAGGGGGGACTGCATCAAGTGGTATCAGAGCCCAAATTTTTAATTTCTGTAGCATAGGGTAAATAAAGAGAATACTTTGATACCATCAAGTGGTATCAGAGCTGATTTTCGTCTATAGATTTAAGGTGAAGGAGGTAAAGGAGATAGTGTCATACCATCAAGAGGTATAAGAGTTAATTTCATCTGTAGATTTTAGGCGAAGGAGATAGAGAGGATAACCTAATTACATCAAGCATTATCAAGAGATGAACTGTGTCTACAAATTGTAGACAAAGGTGAGAAGGTGAGAAGCAATAATCTGATGACATCAACTGGTATTATAAGCTAGAGTTTTCCTGTAGAACAACAGGTGAAGGAAGACAGAGTACTGATGCTCTATGAAGACTGTTGCAAGGTGTGTAATAAATGGTAGATAGCCAGGAGGGTTGAAGGAAGAAAAGATGGATACTGAAGGCCATGAGCGTGGTTGAAGAGGAGGCCACCAGAAGAAAAGTAAAGAAGAAATTGATGAGGATCTTAGTGAGATAAGAGCAAGGATGGAGCAGTTGACATTAAAAATGCAGCGAGATGCTAAAGTGCATTGGGTGTATGAGTGGTCCATGAAGAAGAAGGTGAAGTGGCCAGTCAAGAGATTGTTGGCTAGAGGACAACGAGAACTGTTAAAGAGGTGGTTGAGGCATGCTGAAAACCTCAGTGACACAGAAGAGGATATGATTCACATCTATGAACCAGAAGTTGGGAGACACCTCAGTGATGAGGAGGAGGTGAGATTAGATAAATATATAATAAACCGCCAGGAGAGCATAGATAGATTTTCATATTTCCAGGTGGGCAATGAAATGAGATCATTAGAGGATATCATAGACTATCAGGAGGACAACAGTGGAAATTCATATTGCTAGGTGGGAAACGATATGAGATTAGCAGAGGATATCAGAAACTGCCAAGTGGGCAGAAATGGACTTTCAAGTTGCCATGTGGGCAATGGAAAGAGATCAAGTGGAGGTCTTGAATATTGCAAGAGGAGCAGTGTCGAAAGTTCAGATTGCCAAGTGGGCAATGAGATGGGATCAATTGATCTCATAGGCTTCCAGGTGGGCAGAAGGGAAGTACCAAATTTCCAGGTGGGAAGGGAGAACGAGATGAGACTGTCTGAGAGTGTCACAGACTCTGTTGAGAGGTCATGTCAGCAAGGAGTGCTGATATATGAAGATTCATGTGGAATTGTAGACCATGTGAATGAAGATGATGAGAATTTAAAACTTCTCACCATCCAGGAGGAGGATCAAAGGATCTTTTTGATCATTGGGGAAATTCAGATATTCCTAATAGATAGCCCAGTTGAGTCCAAAGCATGTGAAGAAGGATAGCCAACGGTGACTGTCATGATGAAGGAGCAGATATCAGAAGCTACCTAAGGATAAGAAGAAGAAATGGAGCATACACTGATGTCTACCCTAGCAGAAGGAGAGGAGCATTCAGAAGAATGGCTCAAATTTTTCAGCCAGGAAGTTGAAACAGAGATGACTGCAACACTGGAGCCTACAATAGAAGAGGAAGCATACAACATGGATTTTGCTGATTTGTATGAATAATTGGAATCCATAGAAAGGAGGGTGGTAGTGAAAATATTTCACATCCAACAAGATAATTTGGAGACAGATGGAGGAGCATACCAACCTGGGGAGAAGTTGGAAGAATTTGGGGTTGAACCAACACAAGGGGAGATGACATAAGCCAATTTGTTAGAGGAAGAAGATGAGTGATAGCTCAATGATGAGAGTGCAGAACTGAAGTTTGCAGAAGAGTGGCAAGATCATGCCACAGGAGAAGAAAACAACATGAGGGATCATGATGATCTACTCACTAATGAGGAAGAGTTGCAGCCGAGAATACTGCATAAGAAGAGCCATCCATTGGAGTAGCTGGGCAGGGTGATAGAGGATATCAGAAATCTGATGTTGAGTTCAACAGAAACAAACAACAAAGGGGAGCTGAATAGAGGAGAGTTTTCCATAGCAGCAGGAAAGAAGAAGAAGAGGACGCAACAGTAGCAACAACAACAATGCCATAGCTGGAGAGGACAAATCCAAGGAAGAGTTTGGGATCCAGGAGGATTTCAACACTGGAGAAGAGGAGCTCATGAGAAAGAGCTCATGATTTTCCCATTGGGGGATTATGATGCAAGAGAATCGCTCCACCTCAGCAAATGTGTCAGGATGCCAACATGCAAACACACAATGGAGAAAGGGAGAGGCACCGACCCTCCTATTTTAAAAATTTGAAATATGATCCTATATGGATTTTCATGTTGTAAGGATGATAAATGCCAAGTCATGCCTTTGTACATGTAGTGGATAGGGTTTCCTTAAATGGTTTCCTGTAGCAAGTTTAGAAACTAGTCAGGCCTGGATATTCATTTTTGGAATGTATATGTAGATGTACGGTGCCGTAACTGAGACAATGATGGCACTAAGGTGGTGAAGAGGATAAGCTTGTAGAGCCCTCTTTTGTAATAAGAGGAGGAATTAGAGTTAGGGAACTGGGGAGAGAGAGATCTCTCAGATAGGGAGAGTCTTAGGAGACTTAGGAGGTAGAATAGTTTTGGGAGAGAGCTTGAGAGAATTGGGACTCTGTTACAATCCAGTTTTTGTAAACATCTGTACAGACACACAAAGATAATAGAAAAACAATTTTTCCTGCATATTGTTGTTCATGTGTTTATGAATTTCAGGAATGAATCCTGTAGATGTATGATAAGTTTCATTTACATTAGGAAGATAGATTCCTCTATCTTTGTTTGATTTTGTTGTATCATTCTGGGTTCTTTAGGCTGTGCAAGAAGTGCACAATAGAACATTGGAAGTTCTATAGCCAGCGCAAGGAGTGCGCATCTAAATCTCTTTGTTGAGTTCAGAAGAGAACGTGTCAGGAGGGTGCACCAGGATAGTTTGCAGACTCAAGAGAAGCATTAGAGTTACTGAATACTCTGGAGGGAAGAGTTTGCAGAGAAGGCACAAAGAGACAAAACTACTAAAGGTTCTGTAGAGCTCTGCTAGGTGGGCATCGATCAAGTGCAAGGAGTGCATGATAAGAACTCTATTTTGAATTCATAGATAAGAGAAGTATCAGAGGAAGACACTTACAGAGTTGCTGGAATACTCTGGATGAAGACCTATGCAAGGAGTGCAGCAGGACAACACTTGGATGAAGTGTTGAAAGATAAATATCTTAAGGTTAGTCGGAGCACAAAGAGTGTGCAGAGGAGCGAATTGTTTCAATTTCTAAAGCACATGAGAGATAGTGTTTGCAAAACGCATGCGAGACCTAAAGTTGCAAGGCTCGCAGGAGATAACTCAAAGGACGAGACCTTTGAAACATTGAAACCTTCCAAGTCAAGAAAGAATCGAAATATAAGGGGGAGGAGTGTCAACAACCATTAGATCAGCTACAGAGGAAGAAATCTGGACCATTTAATCTCACATCCAGGCATACAGGAGAGAGTGAAAGAGGGAAAAAATCTCAACCGTCAAATCTGAGTGTGTGGACCAACAACCATTGGATCCAGGGAATGTGCACAAGGTTTAAAACCTTTAGAGTTTCATAGGAGTGTGGACATCGTGAAACTCCAAGTCCCAAAATCATCGAGACCGTCCATCGTCAAGGAAATCATCATGACCGTCCATCGTCAAGAAGGACACACGGTAAGAGACCAACATTTCACTGACTTGTGACTCGGAGGAGTCAAAGGTTGAGTCGTGAGAACTCGCGAAATGCGAAATCATGATTTGATCTGAGCCGTTAAATCCAGAAGAGCATGAACCGTCGGATTTGGGGTGTTCCATAATATCAACACTTCATGATTTGAGAAGGTGAAGGAGGTTGTGGCTTCGAGATCACAAGTAGAAAAATATCAACATCAACGGAACCATCCATTAGAAGGGACGAGTGGTGAGAGATCATCATTTCACTGACTCGCAGGAGGGAAAAGTCAAAGAGGGGAATCGTGAAAATTCATGAAACGTGAAATCGTGACTTGATCTGAGCCATCGGATCGAGGAAGGATCTGAGCCGTCAGATATGAAGCATCGGTAGTTCCTAATACGTGAAATCCTGATGCGATCTGAACCATTATATCATGGAAGACTCAAACCGTTGATCTGTGGCAAGGAGATATTGACATTTCAGATATCAAAGAAGGGAGGTGAATGACCCTCCAACTTCGTGAAACACAAAGTCCCAATAATCACTTGAGGTTGAGCCTCATATCACAACCAGTGGTCGTATAAAGGAGGAGCTAGCAAGTACTAGGCCCCTTTCGAGATTCCAAAGAGAATCTAGGTCGTCGATTCAGAAGGAGTGATATGGTCTGTAGATAAGAAGGAAACATATTTGAGTCGTCGATCTTGGATGTTTTCATCAAGGTCATGAGATCAATGATCCCATGTCATTGCGGGGATAGAATTTGCGAGGAGTTTAAGGAATTGAGGGCGGGCTGCAATTTGAACCATCGTTTTTTCAGGAGGGCACATGAAGGATGGAGGAGCATTGCGAGCCCAAAAATGGTTTAACTCCAAACCACTCGTGACTGCGCTCGCAATCGCGTGGTCTTCACCAAGGTCACATCGAGAAGGGGCTTAGATAGAGAAGAGCTAGTGCCCATTTGGCATTGAGGTTCAAACAACGCTCAGGAGAGAAGCCGCGGGTCTCATACGACCTGTGAATTTGGGGAAAGGACCTATGTAAGTGGGTTTGGGGTCTAGCAAGGACCCAGAAAGTCAATCAGACTCAATTTCTTGATCGATCCTAGATCGGGAGGTCGCACAACCCTTAGGAGAGAAGCAAGGACTGAATCACTTTATGACAAGAATATTGGGCAAATTTATTGTTAGGGGGATATTCTAAGTAGATATGAGCTTACCTTTAAGTATTTCCATGAATATTATGAAATTCTGAGACTAATTTAGAGATTTCTAATTGTTTATCCTATTATTTTAATTTGTTAGAAAGTTAATAAGGGAAATTTGTTGAATGAGTAAGCTTGTGTGTGACTTGAAGAAAGAAAATCATACTTAGGTATATATTTCCATTTGAATACACACACACACACACACACACACATACATATACATTTATGTAACGTACCTAGCCACTAGGTTGGGCCATGCTACCTCAAAATTCTCTCCAACAATGCTATGAAACTAAATTGTAACATACCCGGTAGAAAAAATACCAAAATGATTTTCCCGTGTACTGATCTGAAACATACCCATTTCCCGAGCACTTCCAGATTCACACTCATTGTCTGATTACGAATTTCTATTACACTCTTTAAAATAAAGAAACATGGATTCAACACATGTAATTAACAAGAACATGTTAAACCATCCAATAAAGGAACATCGTTCCATGCACAAAAAATAATCAGCAAGCATGCACATTATAAATAAATATCTCAAAGATAAATGAACTATAGTGGAATATATGTTATACAAAAAAACAGAGAGCACTTATTTTTTCAAGTAAAAATTCATCAACTCATTGCAAACCAAGGATGTTCCTCCCAACCATGGACATTGTTTTTTATTCACTCTCAACAATGGTTTCACCCCGAGCCAGGGCTATGAATCCACAAGGACGGGTCCTGGGCCAAATCTAAAAACACACCAGTTAGCTAAAAAACTCTCAAGTTTTCCCAACCACACAACAATCCTAATTTCCAACTTTCTTTCCCCTTCATCCTACACAACCCAAATAAATTAACCCATTTCTCTGCCATGCAGTCCCTCAGGATGTTCAATTTCTCTCTAGGGATTCAATGCTACTGGTTAGGAAATATCCTTGATGGAAACTTTAAGGGTTCTTAGATATGGACAGTTCTTTCTAAACTGCCATTAATATCATGCACACAGGCATACATTCCCTCCTAGAATGATTCAGTAATTTATTACAACCATCTAGCAATGACTCTCCTCTTCCAACCATTCGTTTCCATGATTATAATAAGAGCACATGAATTAGAAAGAATGAGGAACCAAAAATGAAAGAGTGAGAAGAGTGTAAGAGTGAATGGAGAAGAACCCCCAAAACAACCCACAAGGAATGTTTATATGATTACATGAAATCAAGAACCACATGGCGTCCCCCCCCAAGAAGCTCATGTAGCCACTTTTCTCAATTAAAGCCAATATGGCCAAATAAAATATAGAAAAATTACTTAGCGTCTTAAGCCCCCTCTCTTGTGGAATCATAGACCCCTATCTCTTGTCTTTATCTGTCTTTTATCCAATAATGTATTTTTATTAATGTATATAGATTTATTATATTTCCTAGTCACTCTAGCCCATTTTCAACTTTACCAGATCACCAACTTAATTTTACATTTACATAATACATACTAGTTCACATGGATTAAAATCGGGGTGTTACATCCCCCTCCCCTTATTTTGACACTGTCCTGAATGAAAAAAAACATACCAATGTTCTTACAATTCTAGGCCCTATGGCCTTTAATACGCACAAGAAATCCAACCAATTTCTTAAAAACATAGGCACTCTGGCCTAAAATAAAACATGCATACACAGGAATTCCGACCCAAAACATGTATAATGATCTTCATAATTTACATTTTTGGAAGAACTTCCAACCAACAAGATATCCTTCCCTATCAACCTACACAACCGAAATAAATGAACCCCTTTCTTTCCCATGCATTCCCTCGGGTTTTCCCACTTCTCTCCAGGGATCTGGTGCACTCGACCAAGAAGTTTCATAGTTGCGGCTCTAAGAACTCCAATTGTAAAAAGTTTTGGATTTTCTTCATTCTATGCCTTCATCGTTGAGCTCAATTTACTTCTAGTGCTCTTTTTATCTAGCTTATAGCTTCCATAGCCAATATCTCATCTGTATTATACACATACAGTCATCATGAGATATAATTATAACAATTTTCAATCATAAATGTCAAATCTGTTTTATACAAGAAAATAAAGTTTTCCAAGCATGGACTTCCTTCTCACAATTCTTTTGGCTCTTGCAACTACATGCATCAATCATTATTATGGCTTATAGAAAGGACATACCCAATACCATTATTCTTGCAATTTTCTCAACCTTCAATTAGCCAAACCAATTGTTAGCATATCATAACAATTTTTAATTTCTCAAATTTGTTTATATACAAGAAACAAAATTCCCCAGGCATGAGGATTTTGCTCATAATGCTTGGTTCTTGTATCAATAAGAATTGGTCTTATGTATGGGCTTACATCCTTACCAAATCCAAGACCATTCTTCCTACAATTTCCTCAACCTTTCATTCAGCCACACAAACTATTAGCATAAAATAACAATTTGTAACTATTAATTTCTCAAATCTATTTTATACAGGAAAATAAATTTCCAGGCATGAATTTTATACTCATAACGTTTGGCTCTGCAACTGTGGATATCAGTATTCAATATCACTTACATCCCTTCCATATCCAAGACCATTCTACCTACAATTTCCTCAATTTACACTCATCCAAACAAACAATTAGCATATCCTAACAAATATACATTTTCATGGCAACAATTACAAGGTTTCACAAAGTGGTCTCAAAATTGATTACAACACCAATTCAATCACTTCCATTAATCCAACTAGTAACTAGAATGAACCCATCATCATCTATACATGTATTATCATCCAATATTTTTTTCTTCTAGCCATAAATATTTTTAGTACTCGGTTCCCTCAACAAATATTTTCTGTAATTAACCATTATGTAACTACTCTAACCTGCAAATTTCTTGTTGCATTATCTAACAACTCAAAAAGTGTTCTCAAATTCATGAGTTAGCCATACTCACATCATTTCAGTTGTTATCATAATCGTTTCTATGTCATATATACATGCATTCACCAAAATGCATTCAATAATTCCTTTAATACCACTTGTAACATTTTCAACAACTCCAAAAAGTGATCTCAGAATTGTAACAACAACAATTCAATCACCTTCAACTAGTATTCATATTAAATATAATGCAACTATCCATCATTATGTGTTTTCATCACCACATGATTTTCATAATGTAATAAATAATTACCAATAAACTAACAAAAATCAAGGTGCCAACACCCATGCCCACATCTACACAATGCATCCCCACATTGACTACATAATACCACATAACTATGTCATACACTCCACCATGGTGAGTTGGAAGGTCTGGAAAATGCCTTTTCATATCATCCGAACTCTTCCCAATACTGCCCAAATATTTGGATACCCTCATCTTCAACCCATACACAACACAAGGAAACATAATTCCTAAGTGCTCTTCAGTGCCAATAAAAAGGTTACAGTCCAAACATTAGCTATATAGAGGAAGCCATTGAGCACTCACATAGCGCTATAACCCTTCCATATCCAACCATATCATGGTCTCACACATGACTAGCCCTATGGGTATTAATTGTTGTATCAAGATTATGTCTCTTGACTTGACCTGGTTATGATCCCATAACCAATCATAACACAATATGCAACTAACATTTTATCTAAATACATTCTAGCATCAACAACATTTACATGATCTAGGCCTTTGACCATTACATGTCAATTTAAACATTGAAAATTTATCTGAGGGAATTCTTACCTCAATTCCCTTCAACATTTATGCATAAAAAAAAACTAAATGCATACCTACATGGTTGTTATCAACCTAATTGATGTTATCTGATCATTTGGTATTTTTAGAATCTCTTAGGATTCCTCTTCCATCCTTTTAATTATCTTTCCTACCACCCTCATGGGTCTTCACATGGACGGAATTCATATGTAGAATAAACATCCACCTCTTTAACCATGCTATATCACTTTTCATAAATACATAATCTATCATTAGTCATACTCAATTCCATAACATCGTGATTGCATAATAATAGACTATTCTAAGTCCACAAGCATGCCATATGCATATCCAAGAATGTACATATGCACAAATGCACATCCATATGCACCAATAATTCACTATTAGCATGCCTAGTAGTGCATCTAACTTCACTATATGCATCATGCAATCTAGTGCATTTATGTTTCAATTCACTTATTTATTTATTTATTTTGTAGTTGGTTTTCCTTGAATTTATTCATATCCAAAACCTTGGAATGAGGTAGCTCAGAACATTCCATCACTCTAATACCACAACATTCTTGAATCAAATATTCTTAATCCTATTTTTCCATTAGATTACTTCATTTAACATTTCCTTGTGAAACCATACCTTTTGCACTTAATACCATTCCCAATGGAAGTCTATTTTCATATAGCATCACTTTTCAAGTGAAAGAACCTTCATTATTTTATCCCTGATTTCTCTGCATCGGTATCTTGCTTCCACTATGAACTATGATATCATAAGTGGATTTCTTTTTCCGAGTAATTTTAGACAAGTAGTTAATTCATATCTAACAAATCCTTCCCAAGCACTCATGTGCTTAGCACATAGAGATGATTCATGCATCATCTCTTAAGCTACTTGTTCTCTTTCACATCAAGCTTGAAGCTATCTACACATCTCTACCTTCAAGGATGTGAAGTCTTAATTTTCCTTTCTATGCCCATTAATGACATGATTCACCTTCTATTTTCATTTCCTATGTGAGGATTGTTGTTGTTTTTCCTACAATTCATTTGCACTATGTATCAACTGAATAATAATCCTTTTGTTCCATTCTTCTTGAGCTCTTTATCCACTTTTCATTACTTGCATTGCAACTCTTTATTGCCTCGACCAAATTCTACAAGCTCTATCATGCTTCCATGACTCTAATATCCAATTCTAGGCTTGAATTTATCTAGTTGTACTTCTAATTCTGCAAAATGTGCAAGCAACCATTTTGTTAAAATTATACATATTATAAAAAAAAATATCAATTAAAGCTATAGGTCCTTTTTATGTTCAATTCACGAAGCTTTATATCACAATTCTCTAAATTCTAATAATTCTAAGTTATTATCCTTTGAATCATATTTCCAACGACTATACTCATTCTCTAATATGATCTTCGAGTTGAAATCTATGGCTTCCTAAAAAAGCCACTTTCACCCCATTTGTGCATTTTCTTCACTGGTGTAATTTTATTGAAATGCCAACTTCGGTCAATCGCAGAAGAAAATATGTCAGGAATTAGAGAAAATTTTGTCAAAGATGTAGATAAAAATAATGACAAGGAATTCATAACAACTCTCATATTTTCAATATGTTGCTCTAGTAAAAAATTGCAGCAATCTGGAAATAACAACTTTGTCCTTTTTTCACCCTTTTATCTTGACTTAGAATTTTTAGCAAAATTGGCTATCTTTCAAGATGTGAACTTATGGAAAAATTTCACTAAACCAAATTTGTTCATATTGATGATTATATAAAAGGTTGAGTAAAAAAAAAAATTCAGTTTTGCAATCTAGGGTCACTTTTCCTCTGAAAATCTCAAAAATCCCCAAAAAGTGGCCTAAAATAGTGGATTTTGGCCTATTTCAGCATCCCCATTCAAATCCCCTTAGGATTTACTCAGTTATTTTGTGTGTTATTTCAGTGTCTACTTTATGCAAACTCTCCATGAATTTCAGCTTAATCTGGACCTCTACCAATGATCTGGACCCTGATCTTTAAAAATAATTGTTTTGCAAATTTTTGGCAAATTTGAGCAGAAATGGGAAATGGCCCTCTAGAAATTTTGTAGAGCTCATATATGTAGAAAAAAACCCATACATTTATATCAATACAACTTAACATGCTCCATTTATGGACAAAATACGAAAAATGTCTTCAAACTTCATTTTTTTTTTAAATTGATGGACAGTTTTGCCTATGTGGCAATCTGCACCGTCAATCTCAAATCGAAAGAGATCTGGACTGTTGATATTCTTCAAAACCTTTTCCCTCAAAAATCTTCAAAATGTTGGGGTACACCGATCCCTTTGAAATCCGCACTCTGAAACACTATCAGACTCATCTCACCGGAAGACCTCCGTCGGAAAACACAACTTGCCACGCTCCTCGACCTTTCCAAACTCCAGGCTCCAGTAGCCCTTTGGACTTGCTCAATTGGATTCTCCCATCAGAATCCTTCCCAAACAAGCCTTTTATGAACCTCCTTCTGAAGACTTTCACTTGAGTGTTGCATGTCACTAGTGGATTTGCCCACTCTTGATGACATATCCTTCAGCATGGCACACTGACGTGGTGGATTACGTGGAATTCTCCTCCACCCTTGGCCCTTCCATAAAAACATGCTCATACAATAGATCAGATAGTTTAAAATCATCCAATCAACGCTCACGATCATCTCAAAATCCAAAAATGTGCACTGGTTACCTCGGTCGGACTGACTTCATTGGAACTTTTTTGAATGAACTCTTCTAAAAACACATTTCCAAAAGAACATCTATGAAAGATCTGATGGCTAAGAATGACCCTGACTGATCTCATGAATCTCATTCTTTCGGGCTTCTACCATTGGGATTGTCTTCTTCTGACTTTAAATTTATGTTTGAATTCAAAACTTCCAAAATCATCCTTCTGAGAAGTCTACGTCTGAGAATGATCTCGATTGATCCAAAAAATCTCATTCTTTTGGGATTCTACCATCATAATTCTCTTCTTCAGGATTTAAATTTATGTTTAAATTCATGCCTTCTGAAACCATCCTTCTGAGAAGTATACGGATAAGAATGTATCTGACTGATCTGAAAACTCTTGTTATTTTAGGCTCGTGTCATTGGACTCCTCCCTTCATAATCAACCTCATGCTTGAATCCGAAGTCTTTCTGACACTTCCTTCTCGAAGGCCCTTTAGGAATTCCCTACTCCAATCCTCTGTGACTAAAAATTGACCATTGATTCTCTAGGTTGAAATTTGGTTCATCAATCCACAAAACTACACAGTCACCATGAAACATGTTGGAATTTATCTTCCAATGTTGAATTCTACTTTGCAACTGCATATTGACACCATAACTCACTTCTTTGACTATTCTGAAGCACTGAAATTTGAAATCTTCTTAAAATTTGGGGATTTCACTTTTGTTTTTCTCTGTTTCCCCCACAAATTTGTCACAGACAAAAATGAAACAACGAATTTGTCAAATTCACACTAGTTCTAGCCCATACTAGTCCAGTGTTGAACCAAAATCTTTGATACCAATCTGTAACATACCCAACCACTAGGATGGGCCACACTACCTCAAAACTCTCTCCAAGAATGCTATGAAACTAATTTGTAACATACTTGGTACACCAAATACTAAAAGGATTTTCCCGAGTACTGATCTGAAACGTACCCATTTCCCGAGTACTTTCAGATTCTGCCTTATTGTTTGATTACAAATTTTTGTTCCATTCTTTAAAATAAAGAAACATGGATTCAACACATGCAATTAACAAGAACATGCTAAACCATTCAAGAAAGGAACAACGCGCCATGTGCAACAAATAAACAACAAGAAGGAATATTATAAATACATATCTCAAAGATAAATAAATACACAACGGAATACGCATTATACAGAAAATAGAGAGAGCACTTATCTTTTCAAGTAAACATTCACCAATTGGATATAGGCCAAGGATGTCCCTCCCAAATATGGACATGGTTGTTCATTCACTCTCAACAATAGTGTCACCTTAGAGCCAGGGCTATGAATCCACAAGGATGGGTCTTAGGCCAAATTTAAAAACACACCAATTAGCTAACAAGCTCTCAGGTTTTCCCAACCACACAACAATCCTAATTTCCATCTCTCTTTCCCCTTCAGCCTACAAAACCTAAAAAAATGAACACCTTTCTATGCCATGCAATCCCCCGGGCTATTCCATTTCCCTCTAGGGATACGGTGCTACTAGTTAGGTTATATCCCTACTAGAAACTCCAAGGATTCTTAGTTTTGGATAGTATTTTCCAAAATTCCATCAATATCATGCACACAAGCATTCATTCCCTCAAGAAATTATTCAATAATTTATTACAACCATCTAGCAATGGCTCTCCTCTTCCAGCCGTTCATTTCCATAATTAGACCAACATCACACGAATTATCAAGAATGAGGAACCAAAAATAAAAGAGTGAGAAGAGTGTAAGAGTGAATGGAGAAGAACCCAAAAAACAACCGACAAGGGATGTTTATATAATTAAATGAAATCAAGAACCACATGGCATCCCCCCCAAGAATCACTTGTAACCACTTTTCTCAATTAAAACCAATATGGCCAAATAAAATATAATAAAAAGACTTAGCCCCTTAATCCCCCTCTCTCATGGAATCATAACCCCCTATCTCTTGTCCTTGTCCATCTTGAAACCAAAAATGTATTTTTATTAATGTATATAGAAGTATTACATTTCCTAGGCACTCCAACCACTTTTCAACTTTACCGTCTCACCAGCCTAATGTCACATTTACATAATACAATCTAGTTCATAGGGATTAAAACCATGGTGTTACAATTTATGAGCACGTATCTAACTTTACCTCAACAAGCAATTGAATTTTCTATGTTTGGAAAGTTCTACCACTATGGTTTAACTCTTAGAGAAGTGATTTCCATCATGGAAAAACACTTATCAAAACTTGGAAGAGTTTTGGAGGAAGAAATCAACAAAATTCAATGTATCACATGAAGTTTATCTTCACGCGATACAAGGCATATCACATGGAGATAATTTTCATGCAATACAACCCATATAACAAAAAAGTTAACTTCATGCAATGCAAAAAACATGAAGAGGGGTCACGAAGGAAGAAATACTTAGAATTAGTGGAG
>JZKD02S1847421.1:46726-74690 GCA_000966675.3 Picea glauca
ATGCAAAAAGCACTAGACATCCAAAAACCTAACCCTAGGAGATGAAGCGCCAAAAGTCATGTGGACCTTGCTTGGGTAAGTTAGTACATCAATTTCCCGTGGTCGTAACTTTTGCATACAATATCCGTTTTAGGCGTATGATAGCTTGTTGGAAAGGTATCATCGAGGAGATTCATTTTAGGGGATTAATAATGTATTTGGATATCATTGAGAACCTCAATCTCAAAAAACCTTCATTTAGGCCCGAAAAGTTAAAACCTGCTAAAAATAGTAAATTGCCAAAATTGCTAGAAAATTGTTTTTAGCTAGTCGGAAAAGGTGGGTGTCCACCGATATCCACCTAGATCAATTCTCCCTCCTTAGGAAGCAATGGTCTCCATTTCATTGATTTCCTAGGGGAGAGGGAAAATCATTTGTTGGATCAACATCTTGGTGAGCTGCTTGTATTACTGGAGACGTCTCGCTGCTTAGTTTGTGGAAGTTTGTCACGAACCTGTTGAAGTCGATGTTGTTCAACAACTCGAGATACATGAGAAGAAGGTGTGCAAAATGAATATTTGTGCTTTGCTGCAACCTTTTCGACTTGCTTCTGTTGGAAAGAAGGTGCAGGGGGCGAGGCTATAGTGGTTGCAGTGTCCTTTTGTTTCCCTTTTGAACAGATTGTGAAGAAGCTGAATTTGACAGTATGAGATACTACCTTACGACACTTTTTAGCTAGAACAATAGTTGGAACTACCTCTGGTATTCTGTAGAGATGAGCCCCCAAAGTAACAATGAAACTACGGGGTCAAGACTCATAAACAACATGGTGTCTCCACATATATGGTTGGCCCAAGAGAACATCACAGACATCTAGTGGGGTAACATCACATAATATCTCATCCTTGAAGGGTTGGATGCCATATGAAAATTAACACTGTTGGCTGATGCGAAGATCTTGTCCTTGCCGAAGCCACCCGATGTTGTATGGATGTGGGTGTGGTGTTGTTGACAATCCCAATTGTTTGACGACCTCTGCTGAGATGAGGTTTTTCTAGCTTCTGCTATCAACAATAAAATGAAGGGGGTCCCCTTCACCTATGTTGAAGGAAAATCTCTCCGCGGACAGGTAGATCTCCTCAACTAGCTAGACTCTTAACTCTAAGACAGAAAGTGCTTATCATGGTCACTGACTTCCTTTTAGATCTAGGTGGACTAGTGTGTGAGGAGGAAGGAGAAAAGAAGTACCTTTTATCGACGTTTGTCCCTGCACGCTCTGAGTTGAGATCCGATCTTTCGCTCTTCGACAAGCCCTATAGAAAAACAAAGTACGACCACTTCCTACTCTATCAAGATTAGTCCAAAATAGGTCTATCTACTAAAGAGACAAATTCATGTGAGATTGAACACGAATTAGAAAGAAACAGGCCAAGCAAATTATATTAATGAGGACAAAACATTGCTTACATCCGTAGATGGATTGCAGCAGTTTCGTCAAGTCCTCCTTGTCTACCCCTTGCTCAAAAGATCCACGATCTGAATGATGATAGCTTCACCGATTTCTCCCTATGAGATCATAGGTCTCTTGCCTCCAAAATATCTCTGTTCCAACACCACTTATAAGATCATAAGTTTGGTGTGATTCTCCCTTTTCCAGTCCCCTTTCACCATGAGAAAGCTTGCTTATATAGCCTTGGAAAGGCTCAACAACTTGAGATATCCTTGGGGAAGGTGAGGATTTTCCTCCTTCAGTTCAGGATCTACCCTAAGATCATGGTTGGACTAGGGATTCGAGCTCAACTGCCTTCTAAGAATGAAAATATCCTTCCCCCATTCATCTCAACAACTCAATTGCTTCCCAGAATAGGTAGCGCTCCCTCAAAAGGGCCATCAGAGCGCTACAACACTCCCCAATAGGATTAAAGGGGGTGCCAACGCTCCTAAAGACACCAGTGCTCCATCAAAAGGGCCAAAGGAGATTTATAACACTCCCAAATAGTGTAAGGGGAAGTGCCAGCACTCCCAGAAGAGGTATAGGGGAGCGCTCTCCTTCAAAAGCTTAGTTTTTTGAGTGTTTTCAGATGGAAAAAGGTTCATAAGCCCAGTTAACCTTTCCTCCTCTTCCAAATCAAGTGTTTTACATGTGCCAAGTGTCCTCTTGATGTCGTTTACAGGCACAACATAGGCATCATGGTAGTATGCTTTCCTTGACACTTGCGACACTTGTGAGCAACATGCGACACTTGCGACACTATCAAAGTGAGTATTTTTTATGTGTAACAGATTTCCCCCCAAAGTATGAAGTTAGAAGACAGGAAATGATAACTGAAATGCTTTGTAGACTTTCAAACAAGGGTATAGATGCACAGAACCTGAAAAAAGATGCACACAAACATCCAACAAATATTATGACATGTTTCAAACCTAAGGCAGGCATACCTATGCTTGGGTGATCAAGACTTGCAAGATATGGCCGCCATGAAATACACTGCAGATCCATAATTGTATTGATAAAAAGGTATAGCCACTGAAAATACACTGTGGATCTATACTCTTATGACATGACCTGATCGTAGCCACGAAGAATACATAGTGGATCTACAAGATGACAAGACATAGCCACGACCAATACAAAGTGGATCTATGTAACAATATATGTGTCATTGTTAAAAATAAACTCCATCGCAACCTAGGCAAAGTACATATCAAAGTGATCACTCAACCCAGGGTCTTCTTATCGATCCCAATGTAGTACGAATCTAACCATGTGAATAGATGTTATGATTTCGAACATGGTAGAAACCACTTGATTACCGGTCAATGATGTAAACCGTTAACAAGTGCGAGGGAGATCACCATTAATGTCAATGATTCCCAAGGTACCCTAGTACATTCCAACGAATGTGAATGGATGAGATGGAGTCGAACATCCGTGGAATCATCCGATCAGAGGTCAATGATGTAAACCCACTGCTGAACATGTTAGAAACAATTGTGGTATCGGGGAACAAAGGTACGCAGGTCTGCAGGATTGCGTGATAAGTGCCCAAGCACAACACATAGAAGAAATTTGCTTGGGGCTCGAGTCAAGCAAGTGAGCCTGATCATGGACATGAGAGGCAGTGAAAGCTCCACAGGAGGGCTTCATTGGGAATTAGGATATCGGAGATCCTGGGAGTGAGAGTTGTGTGCGTTGCAGAATCGCGATACACGATTTCCCGATCGGTGGGGAACAGTTGTCAATCGTGGAGGACAAGTGGCAGGCTTTCACGACGGGGAGCAGACTGTTGACAGGTCAACGACCACGAGCCATCGGGGATCAGGGAATCGCGAGTCTGGAGGATGCGTGATCGTTAACATCACAAACCATGAAATCCCGATGGAGAGTATAGTCGAGGGCATATGGTAGTGGTCACTTGGACCAGGGCCTAGTCGAAGGACTAGCGCGGAAGGCGCATCGACAATCGGAAAATCGCAAGTCCCGTGGACACAAACATCATGTCATCGTGAACACCGAAACTCCGATAGAGGGTTTAACTACGGTCACATGGAGGCAGTGGTCATATGGTTGATGTTCTATCCGGTAGAGGCTAGCTTATGGAAGCAGAGCTCATCGCAAATCGAAGGATTGGGAGTTCCAGGTACATGTGCACCTCGACACCGCGAATCTCGAATCCTTGAAACCTCGAAACCTCATCACATACCTATCCCTTTCCGCCACGTCCTATCCCCGTGTCATGCCAACCACAGTTTTTCCCAGCCCCTGTGTTCCTCCACCTGGCTCGTGCACTTCAAAACCCATGAATTCTACCACTTTCATTTGCCCTATCGCTTTCCCCCTTGCCACATCCATTCACATGGCCTCTCCTCATCCCATATCCACACCGAGCATGTCAAGTCACCCCTGCCTGATCACCGTCCCTTCACCACTTCGTGTTAAGTCCTCCATTCATCACGACGGTCTCCACGTCTACCCGCTAGTCTCGCCATGAATTCTTCGAGAAGATCCAAATGGAAAAATGAGAAGCCCCCCATGTCCTATAGGTACAGAGTCGACCGGGGCCTTTCCCGATTCCAATGAAACAATTATTGCAGCATTTGATGGTGGTTGGACATCGTTTCCGCCATAAATGGAAAGTCCAGGAATGACTGTAAGCTTGTCAATTCATGCACAGGTCCTTTTGGAACGCGATTGCGTCTAACTGAAGTTCATGACTGTCCAGAGACTACAGGTGCAGTAAACATGCAGATGTAATGTCTTCAATGCGATGTGTTGAATTGGCTTCTAGGTTTTTTCTCTAAGTATTTAGAGGAGTTTTCTCACATTTTGTAAGGATCGATGGTTGAGCAGAGCTCCCGGTTGTAAAATTTTAATGAAGCACTGTTAGCCTGGTTATGTATGGAATTTTGAGACTTCTTGCCTTATGAATGCTAGTTTCTTTACATCTTTGTTATATCGTGTTAGAGCAGCTCAGAATTGGAGGATCCAGTCGAGTTGTAGTTGTTATAGGATGATGTTGTAATGGATCACTATAATGGTTACGGAGTCTCTAATTGGTTCCTGTGATTTCCTTAGCACTGAATGACTTGGAATTGGAGGATCCATTCAAGTCTTCTCTTCTGTTTCTTGAAGCCCTGAACTAGGAGGATCCTGTGTTCAAAGTTTTTCCCCTACAAACCGTTGTAATCCTGTTGCGCAGAGCTGTTTATTCACCTTTCCTCTAAGTCCTCCACCTGCTCATCTTTTAATCAACCCACTAGATGAAGTTAGGATTCCAAACCTCCTTTGTTACTTACATACCAGACCCAGTCCCTGAGTTAGAGTAATATCTCCTCGAGTATTTATCTCCATTTGATCACCCCTTTATAAACAAATTGTGACATTAAACTGATGGGTGTCGGGCTCTGCTCCTACAAGCAATCCAGGAGTGACTTCTGACGCTAACGTTTCTGGCGCCGTTGCCATGGACGAAGTTGAATATTTTCCCTGGGTAGAACGAAAATGATCAGCTGATTCTGAAGGTGCATCAGAAATCAAAATTATTCAGATTGCTACTATGCACCTGGTGACTCCACTGTGGTGACTCCATTGTTTCCACATCACTGTTTCAACTGTGACTACTTTTAGCACACCTGAAAGCTGACCCTAAGGAGCTTTCTCGAGAAGGTTTCAGCAGCTTCTTTCTCAGCCTGAGGAGCTTCCTGGGGTGACGACACGTTAAGATCTGGCCTTTGATGGTGAACAAGGACTAGACATATTTGAAGCTGCGCGTCTTTCACCTGGCGACTTCATGATTCGAGGATCAATTGGCGACTCCACTGGTTTGATATGGAGGAAATCCTGGCTCGAAGGTTTGCTCTATTTAATTTTTCTGCTATTCTTGGTTTTCCTAATGTTGTCCCCTCTATGGATGAATGGGGCAATTATTTGCCTAGATTTAGAGAGCATGAAGAGGATAACCCTGCTCATCACCTCAGTGAGTTTCATGAACTCATGCGTCAGTGAGAGATACATCATGAGGATGTGTTACTGAAGATGTTCATGTTCTCGTTAGCAGGGGATGCACGTAAATGGTACCGTTCTTTACCCCCTGCTAGCATTTCTTCACTCCATGGATTCCATGCAGCTTTCACCGCCTATTGTCAGAGGTTGTACCCCCCTGATTTAATTTGTCATAATTGTTGTAAGGGATACCACAATTCTATACAAGAGAAAGTTGTTTCTGACGTAAGTTGTGGGGAGGATCCTAATGACCTAGATCAAGAATCAGTCATTTCCCCTTCCCATTCGTCTGCTTCGGGCGAAGTTATGGAATTGATAAAATCTCTCTCTGCCCAACTGGATAGGTGGGAAGCTGAGCGACGTGCAAAGGGTTTTCCATCCTTTGAAGAAAATGATTGTGGTATCTCTACAATGAATGATTATAAAGATCCCAGGGAAGGAGAAGACACTTCGGGCGGAGTTAAGGAACTGATAAAATCTATCATTGCTAGATTTGACAGGTGGGAAGTTGAACAATGCGCTTTGGATATCCCACCCTTTGAAGCAGAGGCCCTTAGCAGCTCTGCTGAGGGTGATAATGGAAAAAGATTTCCCACGGGTCCTGTTTATGGTCATTATGAATCTGACCCATGGGAGAGCCAAGAAGAAGAAATTCTCCCAGATACGATAATGTCTGATGAGGGCTGTAAGGATAGAAGACTAGGGGAGGAAGTTGCTCTGAGTGAACTAATGATATCTCTCATTTCCCAACATGCAAGGTTAAAATCTGAGGACAATGGGGAGGATTTTCCAGTCTCTGAAGCAGATTTTCTAGATGGCTCTCTCGAGGAGAATATTGAATATCCCATAAGTGCATTAACATTTTTCCCCAATGAGCTCGCTGTCTTAGAACAAAATGATGAAGTGGTAGTTGGGGAAGAGGATTGTTCTCTTTTTCTTCACGAGATTTCCCATGATGTATTTACATTTGGGATTGGAAAGGAGGATCTGGAGATCGTTCCTTTTTTGCAAGATGAAGAAGTTTGGTGCCCACCCAGCTTTAACGACTATTCATTTGAAGAGCAACATATCCCCACATCATAGATTGACGACCTGGGTAGCAGCCAACCCGTGTATGAAAGCTATGAATCAGGTTCTGAGCTGGACACCCAGAACTTCCAAGAGAATATTGCAGAGCCTTCTCCTCTGTTCACAAATGAAAGACAATGCGAGGAAATCAGCCCCCCTGAGCAGCAAATTGAAAAGCATAGCTTTCCCACATGTCCTATCTATGATGATTACGACTCTGACCCTTGGGAGAGCCAAGAAGAGGCATCAGAAGAACCAGAGGAGCAGTCAAAGATGCAGTTTACAGACTGCGCAGAGCCAGTCAGTGAGCAGTCACCACCTGAGATCAGCGAGCCTACTTCAGTTATTCACCTGCCTGTGGTTATCAGAGACATTCAATCGCGTGTGAACAACTGCGTAGAAGAAGAGGCTGTATTTTGCCAATTCCTTGGAAATGGCCACTCATTCGGTGACCTTGTCAGCAAATACATGGAGTGGCATTTCCCCTATGCCTTGGAGCCGCCCTATTTCATCTCAACTCCAGCCTGTAAGGAGGAGTTGAAGAGTGTATCCATTCTGTTGTCATGGTTACACCATCTGTTGGTGATCATCGACACAAGGAAGGAGATTCTATCCAGGAAGCTACTTGAATGGCTATGGTGGAAGTTCTCTTTCACCTAGCCCATGTGAAATATTTTATTAGTTTAGGATTGTGTATAAATAAGCTCCTTGAGCATGTAGCTTTATTTTGTTACTTTTATTTTTCGGCCTGTATTTTCAGCAGCGGGATGTTTTCAGCATGACTCCATAGCCCAACAACAAGGCACTGGAACTGCAAAATGAGTCCTTAGAGCATCACAGGGATGACTCTATCCCCCATGGAGCCTAATTTTAGCAACAATTGTGGTATCGGGGAACAAAGGTACGCAAGTCTGCAGGATTGCGCGATAAGTGCCCAAGCGTAGCACACAAAAGAAATCTGCTTGGGGCCCAAGTCAAGCAAGCGAGCCTGATCATGGACATGAGAGGCAGCGAAAGCTCCATGGGAGGGCTTCATCGGGAATCGGGATATCAGAGATCCTGGGAGCGAGAGTTGTGTGCATTGCAAAATCGCGATATGCGATTTCCCGATTGGTGGGGAACAACTGTCAATCGTGGAGGACAAGTGGCAGGCTTTCGCAATGGGGAGCAGACCGTTGACAAGTCAACGACCACAAGCCATCGGGGATCGGGGAATCGCGAGTCCAGAGGATGCGTGCTCATTAACATCACAAAATGCGAAATCCCAATGGAGAGTATGGTCGAGGGCATATGGTAGTGGTCACTTGGACCAGGGCCTAGTCGAAGGGATAGCGCGGAAGGCACATCGACAATCGGAAAATCGCAAGTCCCATGGACACAAACATTGTGTCATCGTGAACGTAGAAACTTTGATAGAGGGTTTAACTATGGTCACACGGAGGTAGTGGTCATATGGTTCATGTTCTAGCAAGTAGAGGCTAGCTTATGGAAGCAGAGCTCATCGCAAATCGGAGGATCGGGAGTTTCGGGTACATGTGCACCTCGGCAGCACGAATCCTGAATCCCCGAAACCCCGAAACCTTATCACATACCTATCCCTTGCCGCCACGTCCTATCCTCGTGTCATGCCAACCACAGTTTTTCCCGGCCCCTGTGTTCCTCCACCTGGCTCGTGCACTTCAAAACCCATGCTGCCACTTTCATTTGCCCTATCGCTTTCCCCCTTGCCACATCCATTCACATGGCCTCTCCTCACCCCATCTCCACAACACGCACGTCAAGTCACCCCTGCCTGATCACCGTCCCTTCACCACTTCATGTCAAGTCCTCCAGTCATCACGACGGTCTCCACGTCTACCTGCTAGTCTCGCCATGAATTCTCCGAGCAGATCCAAATGGCAGAATGATAAGCCCCCCATGTCCTGTAGGTACAGAGTCGACCGGGGCCTTTCCCGATTCCAATGAAATAGTTATTGCAACAATTGATGGTGGTTGGACATCGTTTCCACCATAAATGGAAAGTCCAGGAATGACTATAAGCTTGTCAATTCATGCACATGTCCTTTTGGAACGCGATTGCGTCTAACTGAAGTTCACGAATGTCCAGAGACTGCAGGCGCAGTAAACATGCAAACGTAATGTCTTCAATGCGATGTCTCGAATTGGCTTCTAGGTTTTTGCTCTAAGTATTTAGAGGAGTTTTCTCACATTTTGTAAGGATCGATGGTTGAGCAGAGCTCCCGGTTGTAAAATTTTAATGAAGCACTGTTAGCCTAGTTATGTATGGACTTTTTGAGACTTCTTGCCTTATGAATGCTAGTTTCTTTACATCTTTGTTATACTGTGTTAGAGCAGCTCGGAATTGGAGGATCCAGTCGAGTTGTAGCTGTTATAGGATGATGTTGTAATGGATCATTGTAAAGGTTACGAAGTCTCTAATCGGTTCATGTGATTTCCTTAGCGCTGAATGACTTGGAATTGGAGGATTCAGTCAAGTCTTCTCTTCAGTTTCTTGAAGCCCTGAACCAGGAGGATCCTGCGTTTAGAGTTTTTCCCCTACAAACCGCTGTAAGCCTGTTGCCCAGAGATGTTTGTTCACCTTTCCTCTAAGTCCTCCACCTGCTCATCTTTTAATCAACCCACTGGCTGAAGTTAGGATTCCATACCTCCTTTGTTACTTACGTACCAGACTCAGTCCTTGAGTTAGAGTAATATCTCCTCAAGTCTTTATCTCCATTTGATCACCCCTTTATAAACAAATCGTGACATTAAACTGATGGGTTTCGGGCTCTGCTCTTGCAAGCAATCCAGGAGTGTCTTCTGACGCTAACAGAACATGAGGAAGCCTGCCATTGAGGCATGCAGGTCCCAAAGTAATAACTGGTTTCTGAGTCTAATTCATGTATAATGTGTTGAAGTCGACAGGAATAGGCTCGTCGAAGGAGGGCCTTAATGTATCCCCCATCAATGACACGAAACAGACATAGAGATGTAATTGGTAGATCAAATGAACATGGACTGACATGGGTACTGAGACAAGATATTTGTGATGGCTAACTCTCAAGGTGGATACTTCCCTTGAACATTGAGGGACAACAACAAAAACATGACATGGACCAAAACTTGATGATGCAGTGGATGTTGTGACTTACATCAGGTGACCCAAAGGAGTGAAAGAAACTCAAAGGATTGGCTCAGTGCAGTGGTTTAGTGGATTATAATGCGTGCAAAAACAAAGTTTCGTGTTCAAGGGCGACTCTAAGAATTACTTGGTAATGTTCTTAAAAAACTGTTTGGATTGCTTCTTTCAAATTTTCCCCCATCCAAATAGACGAGTACCTCTTTTTAATTTAACGAGCTTGAGGAGGATAACACATGCTCGATAAAACTCACCTTCAGTAAGTTCCTCTTCCTTTGTTTAATGAACTGGAAGAAGTAAGGGTTCGATCCCATATGGGCCTGTCAATGTTTTGTTTAGCGAGTCCAAAGACAAGAAACTTGAAGGTTTTTCATGATTATAGAGTCTGGAAATACACTTAAAAGAGAACTCTCTCAGTTCCTTTTTCGTAAAGTAGTCTGACGAGACTGAAAAAGAGATAAACTATCGCTCAACAGATGTTTTCTTCAAATACTTTAACGAGCATGAAAAGAACAAGGTCGCTCGGTAATATTTTCATCTTTAGAGAGTCTGAAAAGAAATTAAAGTGATTCCAATGTTGTCCTTTTTCGTAATGTTAGTCTCGCGAGGCTGAAAAAGAGATAAATTATCACTCGAAAGATGCCCTTTCAAACCATTTAACGAGTGGGAAAGGAAGCAATATCACTCAACAATCTTTTCGTGTTTAAAGAGTCTGAAATGAGTTTAAATATAACTCCAGGGGGTTCCTTTATTGTGTGTCCATGCGGGTCCAAAAAGGAGATAAAAGTCTACCCAGTGCGTTCTCATATTTTTACGAGCACAAAAAAAAACAAAGACTAAGCTCGGTATGCCCCCAGCATGAAATCTAGTGGCTTAACTCCAGAAAGATCATCAAAGGCTGGAGACATTCCCTCCAAGCTTCGATTCATTCACCGACTCTGAGGTCGTCACCAATTTCTCTAGTGGATGAGAAAAATCAGAAGGGTGGATGAAAAGAAGGTTCAAGAGAGGTAACTGTTTCATTTTTAACGAGCTTGACACAGGAAAAGAACTATGCTCAAGGCCTCTATTTCATTTTTTAACGAGCTTGCCACAGAGAAGAGAAACTATGCTCGTGGTTTCTTCTTTGATCATGGCTTCCAAGAGGATAACGCTCTGGAAGGATACCATGTCAAGGGACAAAAATCGGTCATGGCTTCCAAGAGATCTTCGCTGGATGGAAGATAATCACTTGAGAAGGAACACATGTCGAGGGTCGTGACAGGGGTAAGGAGATCAGGCTCCAATAACCCTACCGAAGAGATCACCATGTCAACTACCGGATCCAAATTGTCGGAAGTTGAGGTCATGGGAGACAACGCCACATACTTGACATGTGGCGGGGGCGACACTGTCTGCATATAGGAACCACTTAGGGAGGTAACCCAGTTGGGGCCGATGAATGAAAGTTGATCAATAGTCACAATTCTTCCATCGTGAGGGAAAGATATCACACGAAAAAGGGTGGATACAAGAGCTTTCATAGCATAGCATAGATATCCCACCCAAGGAGTAAAGTGAAATCCAAGGGGTCTCGAACTACCATGACATCGATAAAGACAGTTTTCCCTCCCAAAGTTACAGGAAACTGAGGAAGGATCCCTAAAGGTTGACTAGTTCTTCTGTTAAAAACTAACAGATTCTGCGTAACCGGTGCAAGCTGAGGGCAACCCAAAGCATGCCAAGCAACATAGGACAAAATACTAACAGACGCACCTTCATCTATCATCGTTTGAGGAACATCTCGACCACAAACCTATACTGTAATCTGGAAAGGAATGTGAGAGGGAAGACGAGGTCCAGTTAGCACACCCCAATCAAAAAGGATGGCCTCATTACTTGGAGGGGGTTTCGCAGGAGAAGGAGGAATGCCCCCTGACGTGGTAGAGTCTGTATTAACGAGAAAAACATGGGTAGTATCGGGTTTACTCTCTAGAAGGGGAGTAGGATCGAATGATGATTGGATTGGATCAACCAATGGTGGACTTGGATAGACCACTTTAGCACTCTTCATAGGAAGAGTGGGACTGACCGAGGAAGGGACTGGATCAGTGACTTTGACATTCCTCAATGGAGGAATGGGATCGACCGATGGCGAAACTGGCTTGACCACTTTGGCACTTTTTAGATGAAGAGTGGGACTGACCGAGGAAGGGAATGGATCAGTCACTTTGACATTCCTCAATGGAGGAATGGGATCGACCAATGGCGAAACTAGATCGACCACTTGAGTTTCATTCTCCAAGGGAAGAATGGGGTCGACGGGTAGAAATGGATCGATTGCTTTGGTGTCACTATCTAACAGGAGAGTGGGATCGACCGAGGATGAAAACAGATTGACCACTTTGGTGTCAGTCTTTTGATGAAGAGCGGGGCTGATCGATGACGGAACTAGATCAACTACTTGGGTTTGTGGTTGAATCGAGGAGGAAACTAGATTGACCACCTGATCAACCGGACTAATCGGGGATGGAACTGGATTGACCAGTCCATCAACCAATGATGGGTCGAAGGAAAGCTTACGATAACCTTTTGGAATTTGAAGTTTTTCCAAAAGAGAAGAAGCTTCGTCCATGCGAGGGCAAAGGTGAGAGTAATGATTACCTTTACATAACATGCAAGGGAACTTGACAATTTTCTTCTTCTTACCAACCTGAACATCACTAGTTGACGGGGTATTATCGACATGACCAGCAGAAGCCGACGACATGGAAGACCACATTTCCAAGACCTGGGTAAGACCGGGGCAATCCCTCAGAAAGTGGTCACCCTTACAAAGACTGCAAGGGAATTTGGGTTTTGGATTCTTCATTTTAATCTTCTTGACCTCATCAACACTCCCAGTACTATTAACAGTAACTGGTTTCTTAGAGAAAACATCTGATGTTGTTGGGGCCTTTGTCCTTTTCGGGTTCTTCTTCTTCTTCTCTTTTTGTTTCTTCTTCTTCTGATCAACCTGGCTACTTGCTTTAGAGCTTTCACTAGGTGAAGAAGGAGAAATGGAAGGAGACTGAATGGGCGAAGAAGGTGAAAAGTCGACGTGAGGTTGATGTGTGGGTGGTGTACCGACATCCAAAGTATTAGGTGCAACTGAAACATTGGGAGGATTCAGGATCACTAGAGTGGGGAACAACCAAACTGGTAATCCAATAATGAGTCCTGGAAGACTCAATGTGGAAACATATGGAGGACCAAAGTTTCCAAACAAAGGAAAGGTATAAGGTTCCCCAGGAGAAGGGGTTCCTCCATTGGTACTCCTAGGATTCGATGCCATTAATACTGACTCGACCTAAGGTCCACTAAGTAAAACAAACAACACACGCTACGAATCTAAGAAGTAATCAATCAAACAAACCTTCCTATGATGAAACCACTAGTTGGTGATGAAATCCAACGTCGTGAGATCAAAATAGGAAGGGGCAGGGATAGAGCGGGTGGATCAGTTACGTTGATGACCTGCTTAACAAACTTACACCTTGGTGCAAGCTTCCACACAGTAATTGTGGATTTACCCTGCAAGGAGCCTGAGTGAGTTTGACCAACGTTTGTTCCAGGTACAGTGAGACTTCCTTTCACTGTCACCTTGTGTGAGACCCTAAAGATTGTGGCTACTAAGGTCACCAACTCGTAGTCAGCCCCTGGGCGGGTACAATTGACAGTCCAGTCGAAACGTATGGGCAGGATAACAAGTCCAAAATCAGCTTGAAAGGCTCCCACACATAATCGTGGGTATACCTTCCAGTGATCCCCAATATACAATCCGACCACTACAAACAGTTGGGCCACAAAGGGATAATCTTTGTAACTCACCCGAATGCGACCTCATGCGTAACCCTTGCATGAGAGGGGGATCCCAGCAATCCAATATGACAATTGGATTTGACTCTCCCTACTACAAGATACTAAGTTTGTTTGATAGCTTTGGAAAGTTATCCTTTCAACCTATTCCAAAGCCCTACACCTTAAACTAATGTAGGTTTGCTAACAAAGATGTAAAAAGTCTGATAACTTTTAGTTAAGCGTTGATTTTAATGGCTATTGTTTACTCAGAGGGTGTACGAAAGTGAAATTGATGGAATGATGACTCAATTCCCAAAAATATGCATGAAATATGATAAGAAATCATTTCTTTTCAATGAATACCTATTTAAGGGAGAGAGGAAGAGTTGTTCTCACTATCAAACACTTGATAAGGAATGCCCTCAATCAATTTTGTTCTCAATCAAATCCAATATAATGCTACAACATTTCAAAAATGCAAACTAATATGTAAACTAATCATTAAGATGTACTTTTTTCGTTTTCATGCGAATGATGATCAATTCAATGAAAAACTTGTCTTGCCAACTACCCTTTTAGATCAAGGAGATTCGGACAAGAAAATGCAGATTTCGCACAAACAACACACCCTTTTGCAATCAAACAAGAGAAAGAAAAACAAAAATGCAAAAGGAAGGAGAAAGAGATTGGACCAGATGACCTCAAAGAACCAAATGAGAAGAGGCACAGACTTCATATGTCCTTCATTAGAGTTCCCGCTCAGTCGGATAGGAGAGAAGAAAGCAGGGGATCGATTTCAAGCTCTCAACAACAAAAACTAAAAAGGAATGAAGAAGGGCATAAAATTTGAACAATAAGTTCTTTACTTCTCAAGAGGAAGCATGTCAAAGTTCAAAAGAAGAATCATTTGAGTCACAAAGCAGCTCAGCAAGTGAAGAAACAGGCTCTGGACCTCCAAAAAATGGAATTATTGAAGAGATTTTGGGCAAAAAAGTGTTGGAGCTCTGGTATAAGGGCTACCAGAGCGTTATAAAGCTCTGTCTAACACTTCCAGGGAGTGCTGGCACTCTGCTAACATGGGCATGGGAGCGCTAGGCTCAAAAACTCATAAAAAGTTCAAAAAACCCAAAATTTCAATGGAATTTTTTGTAATCAAACTGAGTGTGATGGGGTAAAGAGTCAATCAGAAAGTGAAATCAGATATGAAGGGGTGAACAAGGCCTAAGAACACAAATGGTAAGACAAGGTATATGAGGAAAGACAAAACCAAAAGTTTCGATTCGATTCCCCAGTGGAGTCGTCAGTTTTTGTTGAAGGAAAATCTCCCTGTGGACAGGTAGATCTCCTCAAAGATCTAGACTCTTAACTCTAAGACAAAAAGTGATTATAATGGTCACTGACTTCATTTTAGATCTAGGTGGACTAGTGTGTGAGGAGGAAGGAGAAAAGAAGTACCTTTTATCGACATTTGTCCCTGCACTCTCCGAGTTGAGCTCCGATCTTTCGCTCTTCGACAAGCCCTGTAGACAAACAAAGTATGACCACTTCCTACTCTATCAAGATTAGTCCAAAATAGTTCTATCTACTAAAGAGACAAATTCATGTGAGATTGAACACAAATTAGAAAGAAACAAGCCAAGCAAATTATATTAATGAGGAAAAAACATTGCTTACAGCCGTAGATAGATTGCAGCAGTTTCGTCAAGTCCTCCTTATCTACCCCTTGCTCAAAAGATCCACAATATGAATAATGATAGCTTCACCGATTGCTCCCTATGAGATAATAGGTCTCTTGCCTCCAAAATATCTCTGTTCTAGCACCACTTATAAGATCATAAGTTTGGTGTGATTCTCCATTTTCCAGTCCCCTTTCACCATGAGAAAGCTTGCTTATATAGCCTTGGAGAGGCTCAACAACTTGAGATATCCTTGGGGAAGGTGAGGATTTTCCTCCTTCAGTTGAGGATCTTCCCTAAGATCATGGTTGGACTAGGGATTCGATCTCAACTGCCTCCTAAGAATGAAAAGATCCTTCCCCCATTCATCTCAACAACTCAACTGTTGCCCATAATAGGTAGCGCTCCCTCAAAAGGGCCATCAGAGCGCTACAACGCTCCCCAATAGGCTTAAAGGGGGTGCCAATGTTCGTAAAGACACCAGAACTCCCTCAAAAGGGCCAAAGGAGCTTTATAACGCTCCCATACATTGTAAGGGGAAGCGTCAACGCTCCCAGAAGAGGTATAGGGGAGCGCTCTCCTTCAAAAGCTTAGTTTTTTTAGTGTTTTCAGATGGCAAAAGGTTCATGAGCCCAGTTAACCTTTTCTCCTCTTCCAAATCAAGTGTTTGACATGTGCCAAGTGTCCTCTTGATGTCGTTTACAGACACGACATAGGCATCATGGCAGTATGATTTCCTTGACACTTGCGACAGTTGTGAGCAACATGCGACACTTGCGACTTTGTGATGACGACACTTGCGACACTATCAAAGTGAGTATTTTTTATGTGTAAAAACCTAGATCTGTGAATGAAAAAGGCACTCCCCCTCTTCAGGATCTGTTAGTTCTTCTGGTTGAATTGCTGCATTCGCAACAATAGTAGTGGGGTCTGCGTCAATGATCTATCCTTTACCAGTATTTTCATAATCAGATTCTGAATTAGGGTTCGACTCCTTGTATTTGATCTCAGCCACCAATGACTGTTTTGAGAGACATTGATCGGTGTTGTGCCAGGGGATTTTGTGGAAATCACATCATTTTTCGGTGTCCTTCTTTGTCTTCTCGTGACCCTTCTTTTCCTGTGTCTTGGACTGGTTTTTGGAAAAATTTCTATTAGGGCTGTCTTTTTCATACTTTGGTTGTTTTGGATTTGCAAACCTGAATTCCTGTTTGTTTTAGTGTTTAAATGTCTGTTCAATTTTAACAACATATCGATAAGTAGCACCGAGTGATGAGATGTCCAGAAAATCTATTTCAGTCTGGATGTATCTGTGTAGAGCCCTACGATATTTTAGAACCAAATGTCGCTCAGAGTCTTTGATACCCAACTTGGTGCGCAAGGTATGGAAGGTATTGGTGAACTACAGAACTACTTGGGCCCGTCTCTTGCCACAGTGTGGTCCATCTCATGTACTGGTCCTCATAGTTGCCAACAGGGTAATATTGTTCTTTTACCGCATCCACAAAAAAATCCCAAGTGGGATTGACCCCATATATTCCAGACTCCTCTGTGGGACTTTGCTCACAGTAAGTTTCCCACCAATGTTTGAGGGAGATATTTAAGGAGTGCGAAGGTGATCTTTTCTTTAACGGAAAAATTGTGAACAGAGAAATAACCTTCTAGTAGAGTTAACCATTTTTCTAGGGCTTCTACATCTATCTGTCCTTCAAATACAAGAATATCAAAATTAACTTGTACCTTGAAAGGAGATGTTCCTCCAAAGTGGTCGCTTGATGAAGATGCGTCTGATGCTATCGACAGGCATTTAAGGATGTGGGTAAAATTCTTCATCATTTCGTCCCTCTGTCACGTGAGAGGTTTCTCACGCAACAGATTGATAGGATCATTTTCTTCGTCGTTTTTCTTTTCTTCCACCATTGAGGGTTTCTTGGGTGTGTGAGAGCGATTTTATTCAAGAGAGACAAGCTCGAGACCCAACTTGCTATACTCAAACCTCATCGGGGACATGCACTGAAAAAAACAATTAAGAGCAGCCTGCTTTGATACCACTGATCCAGATTATTTTCGACATGAAATGAGATCGGAGATATAATAAAGAAATGCACAGAGATATCACAAATATTCAATAATATAATAGAAATGTATGAGAGATTCAACCATATACACATATATACAATAATACACGATTTGTATTAATGAAAGAAATGTATAGAGACTGTAAAAATACAGAGTGAAAGACTCGCTAGAATGGTGAGAGCTTATCTCTGAGAAAAGATGTGATGGCTACTTGCATTCCCAAGAAGATGATTACAATGAGAATCTGAAGGCCTTTTTACAATAAACAAGAATGCCCAAAAACCTAGACATCCAAAAACCTAAACCTAGGAGATGAAGCACCAAAAGTCACACGGGCCCCGTTTGGGTAAGTTAGTACATCAACTTCCCATGGTCGCAACTTTTGCACAGGATCTCCGTTTTTGGAGTATGATAGCTCATTGGAAATGTATTGTCGAGGAGATTCACTTTAGGGGCTTAGTAATGCCTTCGACTATCATTGAGAACCTCTATCTCGAATAACCTTCATTTAGGCCCTCAGAATGGCCCCGGAAGTTAAAACCTGCTAAAAATAGTAAATTGCCAAAATTGTCAGAAAACTATTTTGAGTCAGTCGGAAAAGTTGGGTGGCCACCGATATCCACGTGGATCAAGCAATGGTATCCATTGTGTTGAGTTCTCATAGGAGAGGGAATATCATTTGCTGGATCTACATCTTGGTGAGCTGCTTGTATTGTTAGAGATGTTGTGCTGCTTAGTTTGTGGAAGTCTGTCACGAACCTATTGAAGCTGAGGCTATTTAACAAGTTGAGCTACATGAGAGGAATGTGTGCATAAGGAATCTTTGTGCTTTGCTGCAACCTTTTCAACCTGCTTCTGTTGGACAGAAGGTGCAGGGGGTGTGGTTGTAGTGGTTGCAGTGTCCTTCTGTTCCCCTTTTGAATAGATTGTGAAGAAGCTGAATTTTGCAGTATGAGATACTACCTTGCGACACTTTTTAGGCGGAACAATAGTTGGAACTACCTCTGGTATTCTGTAGAGATGACCCCCCAAAGTAACAATGACACTATGGGGTCGAGACTCATAAACAATATGGCATCTCCACATATATGGTTGGTCCAAGAGAACATCACAGACATCCAGTGGGGCAACATCACATAATACCTCATCCTTAAAGGGTTGGATGTCATATGACAATCGAAACTGTTGGCTGACACGAAGATCTTGTCCTTGCTGAAGCCACCTGATGTTGTATGGTTGCGGGTGTGGTGTTGTCGACAATCCCAATTGTTTCACGACCTCTACTGAGATGAGGTTTTTCTGGCTTCTGCTATCAACAATAAAATGCAGCGGGGTCCCCTTCACCCACATATGTGAATGAAAAATGTTCTCCCCCTCTTCAGGATCTGTTGGTTCTTCTGGTTGAATTGTTGCGGTCGCGACAATATCAGTGGGGTCTGCGTCAATGATCTATCATTTACCAGTATTTTCATAATCAGATTCTGAATCAGGGTTCAGCTCCTTGTATTTGATCTCAGCCACCAATGACTGTTTTGAGTGACATTGATCGGTGTTGTTCCAGGGGCTTTTGTGGAAATCACACCATTTTTCAGTGTCCTTCTTTGTCTTCTCGTGACCATTCTTTTCCTGTCTCTTGGACTGATTTTTGGGAGACTGTTTGTTAGGGTCGTCTTTTTCATACTTTGGTTGTTGCGGATTTTTAGACCCGAATTCCCGTTTGTTCTGGTGCTTAAATTTCTGCTCAATTTTAACAGCATATCGATAAGCAGCACCGAGTGATGAGATGTCCAAAAAATCCATTTCAGTCTGGATGTATCTTTGTAGATCCCCATGGTATTTCAGAACCAGATGTCGCTCAGAGTATTTGATACCCAACTTGGTGCGCAAGGTATGGAAGGTATTGGTGAACTTCGGAACTGCTTGGCCCCTCTCTCTCCGCAGTGTGGTCCATCTCATGTACTTGTCCTCATAGTTTCCAACAGGGTAATATTGTTCCTTTACCACATCCACAAAAAAATCCCAAGTGGGATCGACCCCATATATTCCAAACTCCTTTGTGGAAATTTCCTCCCAGTAAGTTTTCCACCAATTTTTGACATGAGGGATAGCTTTAAGAAGTGCGAAGGTGATCTTTTCTTTATCGAAAAAATTGTGAACAGAGAAATAAATTTCTAGCAGAGTTAACCATTTTTCTAGGGGTTATGCATCTATCTGTCCTTCAAATACAGGAATATCAAAATTAACTTGTACCTTGAAAGGCGAGGTGCCTCCAAAGTGGTTGCTTGATGAATATGCACCTGATGCTATCGACAAACATTTAAGGATGTGGGTAAAATTATCCATCGTTTAGTCCCTCTATCGCGTGAGAGCTTGCTCAAGCAACATATTGATAGGATCGTCTACTCCGTCATTTTTCTTTTCTTCCACCATTGAGGGTTTCTTGGGTGTGTGAGAACGATTGTCTTCAAGAGAGACAAGCTCGAGACCCAACTTGCTATACTCGGACCTCATCGGGAACATGCACTAAAAAAACGATTAAGAGCAGCCTGCTTTGATACCACTGATCCAGATTCTTTTCGGCACGAAATGAGATCGAAGATATAATAAAGAAATGTACAGAGATATCACAGATATTCAATAATATAACAGAAATGTATCATAGATGTAACCATAAACACAGATATACAGTAATACATGATTTCTATTAATGAAAGAAATGTACAGAGACTGTAAAAATACAGAGTGAAAGACTTACTAGAATGGTGGCAGCTTATCTCTGAGAAGAGATGTGACGGCTACTTGAATTCGCAAGAAGATGATTACAATGAATCTCTTAAGGGATTTTTACAATAAACAGGAATGAAAAAAACCCTAGACATGTAAAAACCCTAACCCTAGGAGATGAAGCGCCAAAAGTCATGTGGGCCCCGTTTGGGTAAGTTAGTACATCAACTTCCTAGGGTTGTAACTTTTGCATACGATTTCTGTTTTAGGCGTATGATAGCTCGTTGGAAAGGTATCATCAAGGAGATTCATTTTGGGGGTTCAATCATGCCATTCGATATCATTGAGAACCTTGATATCGAAAAACCTTCATTTAGGCCCTCAAAATGGCCCCGGAAGTTAAAACCTGCTAAAAATAATAAATTGTCAAAATTGCTAGAAAACTATTTTGAGCCAGTCGGTAAAGGTGGGTGGCCACCAATATCCACCTGGATCAATCCTCCCTCCTTATGAAGCAATGGTCTCCATTGCGTTGAGTTCCCGGGGGAGAGGGAAAAGCATTTGCTGGATCTGCATCTTGGTGAGTTGCTTGTATTGTTGGAGATGTCGCGCTCCTTAGTTTGTGGAAGTCTATCACGAACCTATTGAAGCCAAGACTATTCAACAAGTTGAGTTACATGAGAGAAAGGTGTGTAGAAGGAATATTTGTGCTTTGTTGCAACCGTTTCGACCTGCTTCTATTGGATAGAAGGTGCAGGGGGCAACGCTGTAGTGGTTGCAGTGTCCTTTTGTTCCCCTTTTGAATAGATTGTGAAGAAGCGGAATTTTGCAGTATGAGATACTACCTTGAAACACTTTTTAGCTGGAACAATAGTTGGAACTACCTCTGGTATTCTGTAGAGATGACCCCCCAAAGTAACAATGACACTATGGCGTCGAGACTCATAGACAACATGGCATCTCCACATATATGGTTGGCCCAAGAGAACATCATAGACATCCAGTGGGGAAACATCATATAATACCTCATCCTTCAAGGGTTGGATGTTGTATGACAATCGTCACTGTTGGCTGACACAAAGATCTTGTCCTTGCTGAAGCCACCTAATGTTGTATGGCTGCAGGTGTGGTGTTGTCGACAATCCCAACTGTTTGACGACCGCTGTTGAGATGAGGTTTTTTTGGCTTCTGCTATAAACAATAAAATGCAGCGAGGTCCCCTTCACCCACATCTATTAATGAAAAAGGATCTCCCCCTCTTCAGGATCTGTTGGTTCTTCTGGTTGAATTGTTGCGGTCATGGCAATAGAAGTGGGGTCCACGTCAATGATATGTCCTTTACTAGTATTTTCAGAATCAGTTTCTGAATCAGGGTTCGTCTCCTTGTATTTAATCTCAGCCACCAATGACTATTTTGAGCGAGATTGATCGGTGTTGTGCGAGGGGCTTTTGTGGAAATCACACCATTTTTCGGTGTCCTTATTTGTCTTCTCCTGACCCTTCTTTTCCTATGTCTTGGACTGGTTTTCGGGAGACTGTTTGTTAGGGTCGTCTTTGTCATACTTTGGTTGTTGCGGATTTGCAGACCCGAATTCCCGTTTGTTATGGTGCTTAAATTTCTTCTCAATTTTAATAGCATATCAATGAGCAGCATCGGGTGATGAGATGTCCAAAAATCCATTTTAGTCTGGATATATCTGTGTAGAGCCCCACGACATTTCAGAACCAAATATCGCTCGGAGTCTTTGATACCCAGCTTGGTGCGTAAGGTATGGAAGGTATTGGTGAACTCTGGAACTGCTTGGCCCCTCTCTTGCCGCAGTGTGGTCCATCTCATGTACTGGTCCTCATAGTTTCCAATAGGGTAATATTGTTCCTTTACCGCATCCACAAAAAATTCCCAAGTGGGATCGGCCCCATATATTCCAGACTCCTTTGTGGAAATTTGGTCCCAGTAAGTTTCCCACCAATTTTTGACATGAGGGAGAGATTTAAGGAGTGAAAATGTGATCTTTTCTTAAATTGTGAACAGAGAAATAACCTTCTAGCAGAGTTAACCATTTTTCTAGGGCTTCTACATGTATCTGTCCTTCAAATACATGAATATCAAAATTAACTTGTACCTTGAAAGGCGAGGTTCCTCTAAAGTGGCCGCTTGATGAAGATGCGCCTGATGCTTTCGGAAGGTGTTTAAGGATGTGGGAAAAATTCTCCATCATTTCGTCCCTCTGGCGCGTGAGAGCTTGCTCAAGCAACAGATTGACAGGATCATCTGCTCTATCGTTTTTCTTTTCTTCCACCATTGAGGGTTTCTTTTGTGTGTGAGAGAAATTGTATTCAAGAGAGACAAGATTGAGACCCAACTTTCTATACTCGGACCTCATCGGGGACATGCACTGGAAAAATGATTAAGAGCAGCCTGCTCTGATACCACTGATCCAGATTCTTTTCGGCACGAAATGAGATCGGAGATATAATAAAGAAATGCACAGAGATATCACAGATATTCAATAATATAACAGAAATGTATCAGAGATGCAACCATAAACACATATATATAGTAATACACAATTTCTATTAATGAAAGAAATGTACAGAGACTGTAAAAATATAGAGTGAAAGACTCGCTAGAATGGTGGTAGCTTATCTCTGAGAAGAGATGTGATGGCTACTTGCATTCGCAAGAAGATGATTACAATGAGGCTCTGAAGGAATTTTTACAATAAACAGGAATTCCAAAAACACTAGACATCCAAAAAACCTAACCCTAGGAGATGAAGCGCCAAAAGTCATGTGGGCCCCGTTTGGTTAAGTTAGTACATCAACTTCCCGGGGTCGTAACTTTTGCATACGATCTCCGTTTTAGGCGTATTATAGCTCGTTGGAAAGGTATCGTTGAGGAGATTCATTTTGGGGGCTCAATCATGCCTTTGGATATCAATGAGAACCTCAATCTAGAAAAACCTTCATTTAGGCCCTCAAAATGGCCCCGAAAATTAAAACCTGCTAAAAATAGTAAATTGCCAGAAAATTGTTTTGAGCCAGTCGAAAAAGGTGGGTGGCCACCGCTATCCACCTTGATCACTGAGTGAGCCACTTGCCTTGGTACATGAGCTTCCCTACTTTGACAACCCAATAAAGATGGATCCTCTGCTAGCGAGTGCCCTTGACCTATGTTTCCATGATTGATCATTGGATGCATGTTCCATGATTTCATGGTTGAGTTCTATTGGTGTCAACTATTATGTTATCTTTGAGGTGTACAATAATGGTGGAAAATATGGCCAAAGGAGATCCACATTGAACACTTGGTGCAGGCCAAGGAAGGGGGAGGATGTTGAGCTCAAAATCATTATCTCCCACAACCTTGGTAATGGTGTAAGGTCCATAGAGGAGTGGATGAAGCTTCCGTTGGGGCTCTATAAAGCGTTATTTCTACAAGTGCAACCAAACTTTGTCTCCCACCTGAAACTTGTGTGGCACCTGATGTTGATCATAGCGTTGCTTGTACTTGGCATTGGACTTCTGTAAAATATCCTAAACCTATTGGAAGATGTGTTGGATCTGCTCAATCAACTGGGTGGCTTTGTTAGCTTCAGTTTGAGCATGGGATGAGTCTTCCTGGGTGGCCGCAAGGGGTAGTGTAACATCCATGAGACCCAATGGTTTAAATCCCAACCGCACCTGAAAGGGTTGTGGTCATGGATCTGTTGTAGTTGTTTTGAATACAGGGAAGACTCTCATCTCATGTGTGGGGGTGATTGGAATTGTGCATGCGCAGGATATGCATGATCATCCAGTTTACGGCCTCGGTTTGGCTATCCGTCTAGGGGCAGAAGGCAGTGGATTTGGTGAGCTTGGTGTCCAGCAGTGACCAAAGTCTTGACCAGAATGTGTTGAGGAACCGAATGTCCCGATTTGAGATAATGGTTTGTGGTATCCCAAAATGTACCCACACTTATTCAAAGAAGATCTTGGTAGTGACCTTCATTGTGATGCTCTTCTTGCAAGTGGCCAGAAACACCATATTGGAAAAGCGATCAACAACCACAAAAGCATAGTCATTTTCTTGCTTGGTGTATGGAAGGCCTGACATGTAGTCCATTGAGATGGATTCCCAAGGCATGTCAGGAGTAGGCAGAGGGGTGTACATGCCTTACTCCTTAGTGGTAGGTTTGGCAATAACGTAGGAAATGAAGGACCTGATATACTTGCTGACATCTTGTTAAATTTCATCCAGTAGAAAAGTTGTTACAACACTGCCACTGTCTTTTCTATGTCGAAGTGTCTTGCCACTCGACTATAGTGGGATTCCCAAATTAGCTTCACTCACTCGCTTGATGGAACACAAATATGGTCCAGATGGAACAACAACCTATCCTGAAGATGGAAATTAGTGATAGTTGTGTTTGCACTCAACATCTAGTAGGCAGTGGTGAAGTCGGGATCTTAATCATAGAGTTGGGTCCATACGAAGGTATTGTGGATACAAGAGTCTAGAATTGTGGTGAGTTCCACAACTGAAGATTGACTAAGGAAATTAGTGACGTGGTTGGTACTTCTTATCTTATACTTGATTTTGAGGTGGAACTGTTGCAAGTATGTGGACCACTTTTGATGATGATGATTCTGCAATTTTCCTTGTGTTTGCATGAACTGTAGTGGCTTATGATCAGTGTGGATGATTGTCTCCTTCTCAAGAATTAAATGCCTCCACTAGTGGCAGGCTTGCACAATGGAGTACATTTATTTGTCGTAATTAGGGTACTTATGAATGACATCTGATAGTGTCTCACTATGATAGGCCATGGGGTGGATGTGTTGAGTGATAACTGTGCCCACAAGATAGTCTGAAGCGTATATCTCTATCTCAAAGGGCTATTGCAGGTAGGGTAATGAAAGCACTGGGGATGAGCACAAGTGTTTCTTCAAATCATCGAACACTTGTTGTTGGGCCGAGCCCCACACAAAATTTTCCTTTCCACCACCCCTGGTTACTTGGCTGAGGGCCTATACAATATGAGAGAATCCCAACACGAACCTGCGATAGAAATTGACAAGGCCTAAGAATCTTCGAAGATTAGTGAGCATGGTTGGGGCTGGCCAGTCACGAATGACATGGATATTTATTGGATCCACATGTACATCATGCTCATCAACAATGAAACCTGGGTATTGGACCCTATCCATGCCGAAGGAGAATTTTTCCAAGTTGGCATATAGCTTGTGCTACCGTATAGTGTGTAGAACCTGTTGAATATGATGCAAGTGTTCCTCCCAAGTCTTATTGTAGATGAGGATATCATCCAGATACACCACTACAAAATAATTGGTGAAAGGTCATAAGATATATTACATCATCCTCATGAAAGTTGTTAGTGCATTTGTCAAACCAAAGGGCATGACCAACCATTCAAAAATACCTTCTTTTGACTAAGGAAATCTTCCATACATATGTCTTCTCTATTGGGACCTGATGGTAGCCACTCTTTAGATCAATATTACTGAAGTATTTGGCCCCCCTTGAACTGATCAAGAAGATCATCGATTCGAGGAATCAAGTACCGGTTCCTGACTGTGATTTTATTTAAGTCTTGGTAATCAATGCAGAGTCACCAGATCTTGTCTTTCTTCTGCACAAACACAATTGGGCTTCCACAAGGTGATGAGTTGGGCCGGATGTGCCCCTTGTGGAGAAGTTCTTGGATCTGATGCTTAATCTCCTCATTTTCTAATAGATAGCAACAATAGATTGGTCTATTATGTAGCGGTGTGCCAGGGGTTATATCAATGGAATGTTTGACCTAACAATGCAGAGGTACCCCAATAGGTGAGGAGAAGATGTATTTTTATGCTTCCACGACCTTGTCCACTTGCTTCTACTACATGGAGAGGTCGTCTATGGAGGCCATGGATGTGGCTACAATATTTCACTCACTCTGAGAGGCAATTACGAAGAAGAAAAAGTTCTCGATATGAGAGATGACCTTCCTGCATTTCTTGACAGAGATCAAGGAAATGGCACTAGGTGCGACTACCTCATGTATTCTATACAATTTCCTATCCAAAGTAATAATAACATTGTGATTCCTAGACTCATATACAACATGACGTTTCCATATATAAGGTTTTCCCAAAATAACATCACAAACTTCAATGGGAGAAACATCACACAATACCTCATATTTGAAGAGATTGATGTCGTAGAATAGGTGACAATGTTGGTTGACGTGAATATCACTTCCTTGGAGGAGCCATCCAATGGTGTAGGGTTGTGGGTGCGGTGTTGTCGGAAACTCCAACCACTTGACAACATCCGCTTAGATGAGGTTCTTCTGTCTACCGCTATCAACGATGAAGTGCAATGGGGTGAATTTCACCCACATCTATGAATGAAAGGGGCACTGTCCTTCCTTTGGCTCATCAGGTTCACTGGGTTGGATCTTAGTGGTAGAAACAGTGGCACTGGATTCCACTTCAATGATCTGTCTCCGCTTTTTTGGTTCTTACTTAGAGTTGGAACCCACAACTGATTCAGAGGCTTTCACCTCAACAACCAATGACTTCTTTGAGAAACAATCAACAGTGTTATTTTAGGGGCTCTTATGGAAGTCACACCACTTCCCTATATCTTTCTTTGTCTTTCCATTATCCTTCTTTGTTTACGGCTTAGAATGGTTGTCCTAAGGTTTTACATATTTTCTATGACCTTTGTTCCGTGGTTTGGGGTTGCTCTTTCCCTGCTTCTACTATGAGGGGTTCCCAAACCCAAACTGTTGTGTTTCTTGTTTAAGCTTCTGCTCAATTTTGATGACATATCGATAGGTCATGCCCAAGGAAAATATTTCCAGAAACTCCATTTCTTCCTAGATGTATCTATGCAAACCACCATGGTACTTGAGCACCAGATGTCATATAGAATATTTGATATCCATCTTGGTGCACAATGTATGGAAGATATTTGTGAACTCTAGCACTGCTTGGTCCCTTTCTTGTTGTAGTGTGGTCCATTTTGTATACAGGTCATCATAACTTCCAACATGGTAGTATTGTTCCTTAATAACATCCCTGAAGGACTCCCAGGTGAGTGGGACTGTAAATAATGAGGGTTCCTATGTTTCCTTTTTCTCACAAAAAGTCTCCCACCATTCTTTGACATGGGGAATGGCTTTGAGGAGAGCAAAAGTAATATTTTCTCTATTAAAAAAATACCCTTCTAGTAGATTCAACCATTTGTCTACAACATATGCATATATATGAACTTCAAATATAGGAATATCAAAGATTATTTGTGCCTTGAAAGGGGTGACACCTCCACTCGAGGAAGATGCATCACCTTTTGGTAGCCATCGAAGGATTTGCGTAAAATTATCCATCATCTTGTTCCTTCATTCCACAAGGGCTTCCTCGAGCAACAGTTTGAAATGATCTCTTGTCCCGTTGTCTTTATTTTCTCCCACCATGGAAGGTCACTTGGGTGTGTGAGAGCTCTTGTCCTCAAGAGAAACAAGCTCGAGACCCAACTCTTTGTACCCTAACCTCATCGGGGACATGCACTAAGAATGACAAGGAGAAGACCACTCTGATATCATTTATCCATATTTTATGAGCATAATGAGATAAACACAAATTATTATTATTATTATTAACACAGAGACACAATGAATAATAATAGAGATACAATAAATCTGGCTTCTATTCAATAAAGAAATATGTTGAAACTGTAAAATGCAGACTAAAAACAAGATCGCTAGAATGGTGACGGCTTATCTTTGAGAAGATATGTGGTGGTTGCGCTTATTCGCAAGACGATGAGTACAATGAGGCTCTTAAATAATTTTTTACAATAAACATGAATTTCAAATCCCTAGACATCCAAAAACCTAACCCCGAAAGATGAAGCGCCAAGAGTCATGTGGGTCCCATTGGGGTAAATTGGTACATCAACTTGTTGGATTACTGAGAGGGTGGGTGAAT
>JZKD02S1847432.1:26302-39509 GCA_000966675.3 Picea glauca
AAATGATTTGGAAAATAATAAGGTTAAACCCATATTTAATTATGAAAATGGTATCATGAAAGGTTAATGGGGTGATGAAATGTGAAGAATGATGAAGGGAAAGGTGGATGAAAATGAAACATTTTTGAGTCCCAACAATTCGTTAAAACAAATCATTGACTATGTCCATTGGAGTTATCTTCTGTTCCTTGAAGGATTATGGTCGTTTCTAGCTTCTTCCTGTTGATTAAGATATTTTTGGTCTCTTCTCATCTATATTAGCTTTCCATTGAGCTATTTCTGGCTTGATTCTGTTACTCGTAGCCTGAGATATATATTCTTGAAGTCTACATAGCCAACTCTTCAATGAGATTGGGGTTCCTTCTATGTTTTTCATTTTTAGACCACCTTTTCTCTCAATTCCTCTTGGGCCTGATTTAGTTACCTACACCATTGCATGATTTCATGAAACAAGCTATAATAGCTAAAGAAGAAATGCAAGGGAGAAAAGGAGGGAATAAAGATACCAATACTATTGTACCTTCATTCCATTGGAAACCTCCTCGGAGGGGAAATCAAGGAATAAAACGTAAGGATTGTGGTTCACATTAACAGAAGTTTCAAAAGAGTCATTCTGCTAAAAACTATAAAGAATATCCCAAACATAAATTTAAGAAAAGTGGTGTTCATACTCTAGAGTATGTTTTGAGTTCAATACAATCACCTAATAAAAGGGTTAAATAGATAAGGTCTACTCCTACTAATGGATGTTGGAATTGTGGAGGACTACATTATGAATGATATTTCCCTGAAAATAATATTGGATTACAATTAGAACAATATGAAACTATTGTTAGAGATATGGGTAGATCCCATAGGATTCATGCAACTATGCATAACCATCTAGTTGAGCATCAGTCTACAGTTCTTGAAACACTTGGTAAATTGAATAGTATGGACATAACTATTCTAATTGATCTAGGTGCATCTAAGAGTTTTATTTCTCCTAATTCTTTAATTAAATATAAACTTGTGGAAATAAAGAAAAAATATTTTGATTGGTTTGAGATGGCATCTGGTCATTCTAAAAAATTAGAATCCTTAATACATGTTTTCCCGATAAACTTGGGAGTGTGTATCACATATGTGAACCTTTATGTGACATATCTTGGACATTATGATGTAATAATAGGGATGGATTGGCTTGAATCCCATTGGGTTGTGCTATATTATAGAATTAAAAATCTTCATTTTGTAAATGATGAGGGCCAATCTATGGTTTTCCAGGGGGAAAAGAACCATGTTTCCTTGAGAGTAATTTCATCTTTGCAAATGAAATGAAGTATTAAAAAAAAATTAAAATGTTGTTGTGGTGACCTTAAATGAGGGAGATTTTTCATCCTTATATAAATATACATTTCTTTCAAAATTTGTTTATTTGTTTCCTGATGAGTTTCTTGGTCTACCTCTAAAGCGAGATTTTGACTTTTTCATTGAATTGGAGCCCGACACAGAACCAATGTACAAATCTCCTTACTGGATTTTTATGCTTGAAATTAGAGAGTTGTAGGTACAAATTCAAGAATTATTAGATCAAGATATGATTAGACCTAGTTTTCACTATGGGGAGCTCTAGTGATATTTGTGAATAAGAAGGATGGATCTCTTCAAATTTGTATTGATTACAAGCAGTTGAATCGATCAACTATTATAAATTAATATCCTTTTCCTTGCATTGATGATCTATTTTATCAAATGAATGGATCCATACTATTTTCCAAGATTGATCTTCAATCTAGGTATCGCTAGATTATATTTAAGAAAGAGGATATTCCTAAAACTACTTTCAAAACTCATTTTTGTCATTATGAGTTTGTGGTGATTCCTTTTGGGTCATCTAATGCTCCAGGATTATTTATGAGCCTGATGAATGGAGAATTTTGTAAGTACCTGGAAAATTTTGTTTAAGTGTTCCTTGATGATATATTAATTTATTCCAATACTCTAGAAGATATTGAGGAGAAGTTAAGATTGGTTTTGTAATGTTTGAGAGAAAATAAGCTCTATACCAAAATGTCCAAATGTTCTTTCTTCCAATAAAAAATCCATTATCTTGGACATATTATTTCTAGTGAAGGAATAGTTGTAGACCCAACAGATATAGATGCAATTTCAGAATGGCCAACACTCTCTAATTTACATGAAGTGCATATTTTCATGGGTATGGAAGGATACTGCAAATAATTCGTGGAAGGATTTTATAATATAACTAATTGAATTAATTCATTTCTTAGGAAGGGAGCAAGTTTTAAATGGACATGAGTGTGATCAATATCTTCCCAAGTGTAACATCCCGCTTTGGCGCACTGGGAAAACTTATTATTTGAGGACACTTTCTTGCAAGTGATCTGGACTTTTCTGATGTTAAAAAATTTATACTTGATTATGATGCGTTATGATAGACGACATGGTGTTTTACTATTTGATGCAGATAGGTGATATTGACTCAGTTTTATTGAGTGTGCAAGGTTTTGGACCTTGAGGATGCAGAGGCATCGATGCAACCCCTTGGAATCCGGATTGAGTCAGGGAGTGTGCTATTTGGGTCGATTTATTTACCATGATATGTTATTGATTTTATGATATGTTGTTGACATGTTCTGACATGATGGTTGATGATGTAGGATGACGATATCTTGCCAACTAGACTCACATATGGAGTTAAGGGGCCACACACGATTTCCATAGAGGTTGAGGGAGAGGTGTGGAAAATAGCCCTGCCATAGCCTACTAGCACTCCCGTCGTGACTCGAACTGTAGGTTAACGATTACCTAGTTCGAGAGGATCCACGATGCCATGAGGGAAGACTGCGACAGTCGCTCATGATGATTCTAAGGGGTGCGCAATAAGGCAGGGGCCTTTTTCCTTAGAGTACTTAGTCTCCCACAAGTTTACCTGGTGGAGTGTTGACTCCAGGGGTTATAGATGTCTACCAATTAGTCAAGTCGGCGAGTGGCACCCTTGGAGCACGTGGTGCATCCTGAAGCACACGTTGCACAAAAGAAACACAAGTCAGAGAGTGGCACCCTTGGAGCACGTGGTGCATCCTGAAGGGCACATCGCGCAACAGAAACAAACGAGGTGAGTGGCACCCTTGGAGCATGTAGTGCATCCTGAAGGGCACGTCGCATAGACGATGATGATGAGACCAACCTAGATGACCCTAAGACCTTAACACCTGAATAAATTCTTAAAATGACTCCCCTAATTAATTGTCTCCTAGTTCAAATCTAAACCTAAATTTAAAACATCTCTAAGATAAAATTTTGTTTAGCCTTAAGAAAAAGACCCTACAAAAATAAACATAAAGATGTAAACTAAAACCCTCCTAAGTAATAGTTTAAGTCTTCTTAAGTTTAGGGGGGGTAAAGTGAAGAGAGGTACAATTTAATTAAAATCCGTGGTTTTAATTGTAAAAAGGAATAAAAATTAATTAGCACATGAGATTATAAGAGTAATGAATTTAAAAATAAAATGAAAAGATTAATTAGCGCTTTTATCTTTTTGGTTTAAAAAAAAACAAAAAAAAGGAAGGAATAAATAATAGAAATAGGGAAACTAGTAATAAAGGAAACATAGTAAAGGAAAGTAGGGGACATAGGGTAAAAAGAAAAAAAGGAATCAACAATTAAGAACTTTCTAAATGAACTAAATTTAGCAACTTCATTATAAGGAAAGTTATTAAAAGCATGTAAGGGGATCTAGGAACACCTAGGAGTAATTTTAGGAGCGACTTTAGGTGGGTGAGGGAAATGAGTCTTTTAATAAATTTAAAGAAAATAATTTTGGAGAAACGTGGGGGATGAATGACACTTGGACGATAGAGAATTTTTAGGGGATTTTCATTAAAACTTAAATTAATAGTGATTTAGGAAAGTAGGTGGGTCTCCAATTTCTATAAAGGAAAGGGAAGATGAGGAAGAAGGGATGAACGGTTAGCGTAACATTACTTTGCCAGATTGTGGCTTGACTAATTGCTTGTGAGGAGTTGGGTTTTTCTCAGCTTGGACTGGAGTGGTAGCTCAGCCTTGTGAGGTGAGCTGAGAAGCTAGACTTATCTTTTGGATCTTGTGTGGCCCCTTTGCGGCTCCGAGAGCTAAGGGGGAAGTAGAGTACCCCTAGAGATTGGTTGGGAGGTACCAGTGTAGTCTCGACGGTCGACGAGTAGGAGCAACACGGAGCGGGAGCGACACGGAGTGCGCGGACGACACTCGGAGCGAGTGACAAGGCCACGGTATGATTGTATTTTAGTAGATCGGATTGCATTACTACTCATGCTAGGATTGGTATATCAGTGTAATGGATTGATTGGCTTACTGCTGTTACCTACCTCTGTTAATAAAGTTGTTTACCTCTGTTATTTAGTAGATAAAGAAAAATTGTGTAATTATCAATGCTGTAAATTTTACTGTGCAAATTCCGAGTAAACTCTAGCCCTGCATCTCCATTCCCTGAACGACGAATTTTACTGAGAAATGTCATGCTGATAAAACTCTTCTGGAAATTTCATTTTTGTATATGGATTTAGTGACTTGATTCCGGAAAAAAATAAAATAAAAATAAAATGGTTGGGTAAGTTGTTACTGGAATTGGTTCTGGTAATTTCGTTCTTGCATGCTGGGGTTCGCTGGCTGTTGGCTCTGCGTGTTCAAAACACCATTCAATTTCTTTTATTTACCAAAAATTAGAAGCTAGATTTCGTTCACCTTGAGGAAGACCTTGTCGACGTATCCTTGTATTGCTCGAGCCGTTGTCTATTGTGGGCCTGCAGATGAAATCTTTTTTTACAACTTAAAACAGATAGACTTACTGCCCCCTTCTGCGTTAAACCAAGTTGTGTTGAACTCGATTGTGCACTCCGGAATTTGTTTTACCTTATTCTTTTATTTTATGAACAGTTGAGGAATTCGATTTGTGTTTGAACCCGATTGTGAACTCTGGAATTCATTTTATCTTACGTAATCACCTTATGAACCACTGAGGAATTTGATTGTGGTGCTGAATGCATTGGGCACTCTCGAATTTCAAATGGTGGTGTTGATTTCGCTTGACATTCTGGAATCTGACTGTGGGGTTGATTTCGTTTTGGGATTTTCGTTTGAATGCTTCTGTCCTTTGACTGTTGATTTCATGTTGGCATTTTTCCCATGGGACTGTGGGTGTTGACTGTGACTGTGGGCATTTCGTTTTATAAAAATTACCATCATTTCGTTTTATAAACTTACCATCATTTTGTTTAACCATTTACTATCATTCATTTTTTTTTTTAACTACTGTCATCTTGTTTGTACATGACTGGCAATTCGTCTTTGGGCATCCCATCTTCATTTACTGTGGCCATTCGTCTTCATGGGCATATCAACGCTCCTTATGGGATGGATCTGTGGGGGTATCCGTAAAATGTCGTGGATAGATTGTTTTAAATTCTCGTGTTGGTTAAATTTTTTTTTCTTGGCATTTGGTCGCTGGTCTCTACGTCTGGCGTTTTAATTCTCTGCGTTTTCATTTTTATCACTGAGTTACCCCGTTTTATCTCTCTGCAATTGATGTTGTAATCACCCTGCGAATTGGCGGAGGTTACCCCACACCTTTTGGCTTTTAAGACTGTGCGTCTAGCATTTAATTTATGTGCGACTGTGGGGGAGAGATGTTCTGTGTTTGGCTTAATTTCTGTCGTTCTGATAAATTCCTTTAATCGCTGTCCAATTTAAAATTTGTTCTTGAATTTTTGCTGGTTGGTTTGCCAGATTGTATTGTTATTAATGCCTCGATATGGTCTCTAACTGAAAGGTCTTTTATTGCTTGGGTTATTTAATGTTAGTTGTCTGTTGAGAGTTTACTGACCCTTGGTTGAGGATCCCTCTTGAACTCTTAGCTCTTTTAAAAATGTTTAAGTTGACCGAAGAGTGTAGTAGAATCAACCAACCTTCTTTTTCCTTTGTAGACATTTCAGATAGAAAAATAAAAATAAAAATATAATCCACGACTCTTTATCTTCTTAATTAATTTGAATTAATTGATTCCAACCATCTTGTCTATTGCCGACATGAGAACCTATCAGTTTTTGCATCCTGGTGAAATTTTGGGCCTTCCATGGAACCTGTGATTAAATTTACAACAGACATAGTTTTATTACAATTGTCTTGTTTTTAGTATTTTATTGTTATTTGAATAATTCCGCTTTTCCCTTCCGAAAAATCTTGACATTTATATATGCTATTGGATGTAATGATTATGTAAAATGATTAATGGTCATGATTATGTAACGATTATTTAAAGAATTGTTTAAGATTAAACCCCATGGTTATGGAACGGTTAAGGTTAATGTGGTTATCGTATATGGTAAGGTTAATGTAGTTAATAAATAAAATATCAGGGGTAATGTATGGTCATGGTATTGTTATTACCAGGTAAAACGAAAAATGGTTGATATTTGATGGTGGGGATGACAACTAATTATCATCAGTAGCAGATTATATAATGTCCTAAACTAAGCRCATTGAGTCATTATGCTATGGTAAATGTATATGTACAATTATTTGAGGATTGCGTTAGTAATGGAACTTCATGTAAATTGGATTGCTATTAAACAATTTACAATAGGTTTCCCTTTGATTTTAAATTATTAGGTTAATCGTCGAATGTTCTAATTGCAATGTCGTGGTAATGGAAAGTCACTATTGGTTAAATAAAAATGTTATTTTATTAAAATAATATGATTTCCAACTGAATAAAGGATGAGTTGCAATGAAGAAAATCTTTAAAATTCAATTTGCCCTATGTTCCCAATGATTTCGAATTTAACAAGTTAATCGTGATTATTTTATTATAATGTTGTAATGAAAAGAAATCTTTAGTTCAATTTACAATGCTATCTATTATAAAAGCAAATACATGGTTATTAAGGACAGGTTCCTAGTAGTCTTGTTGTTATTAATCACAACAAAGGTAACGACATCATTAGTTTAATTGCAATGATATTGTGATATAGAAGGTGATTATATGATTATGTTATGGTGATGTTATGGTAATTTAGTTAATGCGCATTATTTAAGACTGGGATGGTAACTCGTCGCTTAATGAAAACAAATGGAGTAATTGGTCTATGATTAAGGTCATTGAGTCTCAATAGTGGTTGGTCGATGTCGAAATTCTTCTGACTTGCGTCTCCCATAGAGGTCGTGGTTGTCCTTGATTTTGTAGTACTTGGTTGTATTGCATTGCGTGGTCTGCTTGTGTCGGGCGGGATGTAGACACCTCCTTGTAGCCTTAGTATATATGTATGTGTGAGTGATTTTTCTTTGTAAAGAATCTAGTGCCGTATCAAGAGTCTTGGGCCCTTTAAAGGCAGGGTTTCCACTCTTACGACACACCTGAGGGGATTACTAGTTTCTGCCTAAGCAATCGGCCAGGAGCCTATATGACCTTCTCTCTCTCTGGAGCAGAGGACTAAGATTAAACACCCTACTTTTCCATGCAGAAATAGTAAACTCTTATACTATGGATTCTTCCATCTGTGACTGTATTGTACATAACACCTTGTGTTGTTTTCTGCTTACAGTTGCTTGTTGTGTGCCTTATGTCATTGGTCGTTAATTCTTTCAATTACTTTTAGTGCGTCTTATGTATTCTTGTTGTGATCATCGTGGTTGCGTCTTGTGAGTCGTCGGGTGGCGACGTAGATTCAAGTATGTCTATTTTCTTTTACACACGTNAAAAAAAAAAAAAAATCGCACCTGTTCTCAGAGTTGTTATCGTAACGAGGAGGACATTACATATGGTATCAAAGTGGGTTCGACCCACGACTTGGGATTTGATACGACTTCCGTTGTCATGATTTATTTTATTATACTATTGTTGATTGAGTTGATTGTGTGCGTGCAAGAAATCATGGTTAGAGGACGTCACGGAGGCAGAAAACGGGGTGCTAGAGAAGGAGGCGTGACGCCTCCAGTAGCATCCACTCTTGAGGGGTCTAACCCCTAGGGAGGTGAGCAGGTTCTCGGATAGGAGAAGATAGCGATTGAAGATGTGGTTGGGATGATGAGATCCTTTCAGTGCATGTCCGAGGCTCTGATCAGCCGATTGGACAGAGATGAGGCCAGGGCACTGGCACCCACTAAGGTTCTGCCATGCATATCGAATGTTACAGGTAGCATTCACCGTGAACTCGAGAAGGTTAAATTTCCCAAGTTCTTTGGTGCCCCGGACAACGCAACTGCCAAGGCATAGCTGGAGAATATGGCGATGTGCTTCGCACTTCACGATTATACCTCCAACATGAAGGTCTGCATGGCAGTCTTTCAACTAAAGGGGAACGCTCTTCTATGGTGGAAGACACTCCTGCCGCAGCTGAACATGGCCGTTGAAGATGTGTCATGGGAATTGTTCGAGGAACGGTTCCGAGAGAGGTACCTTTAAGAGGAATTCATTGAGGGTCAGCTCAATGAGTTCAATGCTTTATGACAGGGAGGTCGTATGGTGCCTGAGTATGAGGCACGTTTCATGGAGCTGCTCCAGTATGCTCTGCACCTTAACACAGAGAAACTCAATGTCAATCGGTTCGTGTTTGGCCTTAACGATAGCCTGCGTGCAAAGGTTAGGATCTTGATGCCTCAAACCTTGCATGACACTGTCCAAAAGGCGCTCATAGCAAAGGAGGAGTTTATCAGTGGGGGTCAGACTAGGACTCCAGCGAGACCTATAGGGCAAGGTTCATCTGGCACATCGCAGCATCAGACACCAGCGAGGCATATGCCGGGATATCGTGGCTTCCAGAAAGGATCCACTTTCACTACACCCAGACGACCACCGCCTCAGTAGCAGACACCTTATCAGGGGCCCCAACATCAACAACAGTGTTTCCCGCAGCAGCAACAATTTAGGCCTGTTCAGCAGAGCAAACCAGGGTTCCATGCGAGTGGTCCGTCATCTTCTTCTTTGGGTACCAGGACTACTGGGCCGAAGAAGGGGTGTTGGACATGTGGGGAGCCACACTACCATCACGACTGTCTCGTGGAGAGTATCAGGGTGTCTGGATCAGCCTAACCCACTACAGTGGGAGATATGGGCAAGGCCCATCGGATTCATGCAGTGGTGAATAACCGCTAGGCAGAGCACCAGTCGACTGTGCTCAAGACGACAGGTACTGTCACTGACCAGACCCTTAGTATTTTGATAGACCCAGGTGCTACTGAGAGTTTCATTTCTGTTGCAGCGCTAAAAAGGATTAAGGTAAAGGTATTCGAACAGGATGAGTTTAGCTTCGTAGAGATGGCTTCGGGAGCCAAAAAGAAGGTTGGAGGAAAGGTTACGGGCTGTTCCCTTAACCTGGGAGAGTTTGTCACGAGGGTCAACTTGTACATCATGATCTTAGGGACTTATGACGTCGTAATTGGTATGGATTGGTTGGAATCACATGAGGTGATACTCAACTGTAAGACGAAGCAGTTGAGCTTGGTCGATAATGAAGAACAAATACGTGTGATTGTAGGATGGAACCAGGGAGTATCCCTGAGGTTCATCTCTTCCTTACAGTTACGGAAGAGTATGTGCAATGGGTGCAATCTTTATGTGATCCTCACGCTGAACGAAAAGGGAGTAGCAGAAGGTCTAGAACACCTTCTGGTGGTGAAGGAGTTTACGGATGTATTTCCAGAGGAGTTACCTGGGATGCCACTGGAGAGAGAATTGGAGTTTACTATAGACCTGAAACCGAGGACCGAACTGATAGAAAGAAATCCTTATCAGATGTCGACCCCGGAGTTGCAAGAGTTGAAAATGCAACTGAAGGAGTTGCTGGACCTGGGACTGATATGTCCTAGTGTGTCACCGTGGGGTGCACTGGTTATTTTCATTCAAAAAAAGGATGGATCGTGGAGGCTTTGTATTGACTACCGTCAACTGAACAAGGCTACGATCAAGAATCAATATCCCTTACCAAGAATTGATGATCTGTTTGATCAAATGAAGGGTGCAACGGTGTTCTCCAAGATCGATTTGCGATCAGGGTATCATCAATTACGGATCAAGGAGGATGACGTCCCTAAGACCGCCTTTAAGACAAGATTTGGACATTACGATTTTATTGTTTTACCATTTGGACCGACAAACTCCCCAGGGGTATTCATGAGTTTGATGAACGGGGTGTTCCGCGAGTACTTGGACAAGTTCATCCAAGTATTCATTGACGATATTTTGATCTACTCTTGGATGATGGAGGATCATGAAGAGCAATTGTGCTTGGTACTACAGTGTTTGCGAGAGCACAAATTGTATGGGAAGTTGTCCAAATGATCTTTTTATCAATTGAGGATTCACTACTTAGGGCATGTCATCTCTGACGAAGGTATCACCGTGGATCCAGCCAAGGTTGAGGCTATTATGGAATGTCCTGCACCGACGAATGTCACAGAAGTGCGCAGCTTTATGGGTTTAGCAGGATACTACCGACGGTTTGTCGAGGTATTTTCAAGGATAGCAAATCCGATCATGGAATTGCAGAAGAAAAACAAGAAGTTTGTTTGGACAGAGAAATGCACGGAAGCATTTCGGAGGCTTAAAGAGTTGTTGACAACAACACCGATACTAAAGGTCCCTGACATGGACGCAGACTTCTTGGTATGCACTGACACATCCAAGGAAGGTTTAGGCAGAGTATTGATGCAAGACGGACGAGTGATTTCTTACATTTCCAGGAAACTAAGAAGGCATGAGGAGAACTACGCGACACATGATTTGGATTTATTAGCCATTGTATATGCCTTGAAGGTTTGGAGACACTACCTTGTTGGAAGAAAATTTGAATTAAAGACTGATCATTGTGGACTACAACACATTTTTATGCAAAGCAACCTGAACACGCGACAACGATGTTGGTCGGAATTGCTTAGCGAGTACGACTTTGATATTACTTACATAAAGGGAACAATGAACCGAGTGGCAGATGCTTTGAGTCAGAGGCCACGCATCTTTTTGGTGTTACCTCTTCAGACAAATCTACGTGAGAAGATTCTCACATTACAGCATGATGATGACTAGTACAAAGAAGTCAAGGATTTTATCGAAAAAAACACAATGATGGTACCACGATATGAGGGATATTCATTTGATAGCGATGGTTTATTGAGGTTTAGAAGTCAGATTTACATACCGCCAAACGACGAGTTGAGGATGTTGATCTTGAGCGAGGCTCATAGAGCAGTTTACATGGCGCACCCAGGAGTCACGAAGATGAGGGCAGACCTTAAACCCTTATTCTTCTGGAAGGGAATGAAGGCTAACATAGTCAACTTTGTGGCTAGATGTCTAGAGTGTCAGTAGGTAAAGGCTGAACATAGACACTCAGCAGGATTACTTCAACCACATTTCATTCCAAAATCGAAATGGGAAGTTATTTCGATGGATTTAATTGTTGGATTGCCACTGACAGCAAGGAGACACGACTCGATTTTTGTAGTAGTAGACACTCTGACGAAGAGTGCTCACTTTATTCCTGTGTGTACGATGTATCAGGCACCTGACATAGCGAGAGTTTTCATCAGTGATATTGTGAGGCTGCATGGTGTGCCTAAGAAGATTATATCCGATCGAGGATCAATGTTTATCGGACGATTTTGGACGAGTTTCCAAGAGGCCTTGGGAACTCCACTTAACTTTAGTACTGCGTATCACCCAGAGACTGATGGATAGACCGAACGAATGAACCAAACCTTGGAAGACATGTTGCGCATGTATGTGATGGACCAACAAAAGTGTTGGGAGGAATTATTGCCTCTAGTAGAGTTCTCTTATAACAACAGTTACCAGAGCACCATTAAGATGGCACCTTTTGAGTTTCTTTATGGGCGACCGTGTTGGACGCCCTTGAGTTGTGATCGGCTTGAGGATAGGGTCCTGGTGGGACCAGAAGTAATCCAAGAAATGGAAGAGCAAATGCAAACCATAAGACAAAGGATTAAAGAAGCGCATGATCGATAGAAGAGTTATGCTGATGTGCACCGAGTCGACCGTAGTTATGAGGTCAGCGATCGAGTCTTCTTGCGGGTTAAACCGCATAAAAGTTCGATCAAGTTTGGAAAGGGAGCTAAAATATCTCCTAGGTTCATGGGACCTTTCAAGATTGTGGAGAGAAAGGGGCCCGTGGCCTATCGACTAGCCTTGCCTGATACTTTGAGGCGTATGAAAGATGTTTTTCATGTATATGTTTTGAGACATTATATTAGTGATTCTACACACGTGATTGACATGAGTTCCTTGCAGGTATCAGATGAGGGAGTGCTCACGGCTAAGCCGGTCCACATATTGGATCATCACGTTCGACAGTTACGACGTCGAATGGTAGATCAGGTCAAGGTCCAGTGGGACAGTCATAGTCCGCACTCGGCGACCTGGGAGGACGCATATGATATGCGCCAATAGTTTCCATTTTTGTTTGATATATAGACCTATGATACTGTGATACTTTTATTTCGACATTTATACTGAGAAACTTCGGGACGAAGTTTGGACCAGGAGGGGGTGTATGTAACATCCCGCTCTGGCACACTGAGAAAACTTATTATTTGAGGACACTTTCTCGCAAGTGATCTAAACTTTTCTGATGTTAAAACATTTATACTTGATTATGATGCGTTATGATAGACAACGTGGTGTTTTACTATTTGATGCAGACATGTGCTATTGAATCAGTTTTATTGAGTGTGTAGGGTTTTGGACCTTGAGGATGCAGAGGAATCGACGAAACCCCTTGGACTCCGGATTGAGTCAGGGAGTGTGCTATTTGGGTTGATTTATTTACCATGATATGTTATTGATTTTATGATATGTTGTTGACATGTTCTGACACGATGGTTGATGATGTAGGCTGATGATAGCTTGTCGACCAGACTCACATATGGAGTAAAGGGGCCACACATGATTTGCAGAGAGGTTGAGGGAGAGGTGTGGACAACAGCCCTGCCACAGCCTACTTTCACTCCCGCCGTGGCTCGAACTATAGGTTAACGATTACCTAGTTTGAGAGGATCCACAATGCCGTGAGGGCAGACTGCGACAGTCGCTCACGATGATTCTAAGGGGCATGCAATAAGGAGGGGGCCTTATTCCTTAGAGCCCTTAGTCTCCCACAAGTTCACCTGGCGGAGTGTTGACTCCAGGGGTTATAGA
>JZKD02S1847432.1:66097-77358 GCA_000966675.3 Picea glauca
TATATATATATAAATCAAAATTTATTTCAGTCCTCATTTTTCTAGAAACTTTACTGAAAACAATCAAAGATATTAAAGAAAAATCAAAGAAGATCAACTATATGCAATGAGTGGAAGAATAGAAAACTAAAATTGAATAAAATGTTTCAGGAAGCACCCATTCAGAGGTAATTCCAACAGATTTCCTTCCAAATTATGAAGGGAGAATGAATCATTTCCCTCCACTGCATCAATATTATAGAGTCCCAACCATAAATGATCAAACTCGATATGTTTTCCAAGATCTTCTCTCCTACTATCCCATTTTAGTACTAGATCACTAGGGGTAAAATATCTTTGTTTTTGTCCTCTGTCAAAGATATCTTTCATCTTGTCTTGATATTCCTAAAATTTTTGGTCAACTTTCTCCCTGGTCTATTATACTTCAATCAGTTGGTTCATTCTTCTAGTAAGGTCATTAGGTTCTTCCTCAGTATCTTGCATCAATTTCATCGTGGGTAGAGCTAGGTTAATAGGGAAAACAACATCAATGCCATAAAAAAATTGAAAAGGAGACATACCTATAGATCGTTTAGTGTGATTATGTTGTCCCATAGTTCAAATTTCAAATGAGAGTGCCAAGCTTTCTTATTTTAGTTAACATTTTCTCGATTACCCTTACTAGACTCTTATTTGATGATTGATCTAATCCATTACCCTCAAGATAATAGGTAGTTGAATGACCAAGAATGATATTGTATTTTTGACAGAAATATATCATAGCTAGGGACTTGAATGCTTAAGTATTATCAGTTATGATTTTTCTAGGGAATCCAAACCTAGCTAAAATATTCTCTTCAGGGAAGTTGATTACAACTACATCAGTAGAAAATATGGTGGGAATTGCTTCTACCCATTTTGAAAAGTAATAATTTGTAGTCAAGATCCATTTATGTTGTCAAATAGAAGTAGGAATAATTTCACCTATAAAGTTTGAACGCCATTACTGAAAAGGAGATTCAACCTTAATGAGAATCAATGGTAATGATGGAGGTTTTTGTTTACCTACAAAAATTTGGCATTCCCTACAAGCTCTAACCTTTGAATTTACCTCAAAAAAATGTTTAGCCAGTAATAACCAACTCTCAATATTTTATATGCAGTCACTCTCCATGCATGGTTTCCTCCACATATGCCTCTTTGAAATTCATATATGATACCCGCAGTCTCATATTAAACAATACAATTAAGAAAAATTCCTAAAGGGTCTTTCCAATAAATATTTTCATTCATTATACAATACTTAATTTCTTGAAGTTTAAGAGATGTAGCTTTTTCTTGTCTAAAATCATATGGAAATTCAAGATTTTTCAAATAAAATACAAAGTTTCTATACCAGGGAGAAGAAGAAAACGTATCATGAATTTTTACCAAGGACTGTTGCAAATCTGTCTCCTCATACTCAGTTGAAGTATGTTTTGTTATGTGTGTAATCTTATTTACTCGAAGGACTCTATAGTTTGATTTAGCTAAAAGTTTTTCTAATCCCTGGCCTTTGATCAATTTTGTTGATTTGATTTCCATATCATATTCTTGGATCTTTTCTATCCATTTCCCCCTTTTTCCGTTTGTGTCAGGTTGATTTATAATCTCTTTCACTGTGCTTCTAGGAACATATGCAATTATTTTGGAATGAAGAACATAAAATCTAAAATATTTCAGAGCTTTGACCAATGGATGAGATTTTTTTTCCAATATATTATATTTCAATTCTGAATCTGTCAAACTTTTTCTAAAAAATTCAATTGGTTGTTCTTTTTTTTCTCCATTCCTTCGTAAGAGAATAATAAGAATAGTGTTATCGGATGCAAAGGAAAATATGTGAATTTCCTTATAATAGTACAGACTAGCCAACATTGGCGCTTCTCCAAAATCTTTCTTGATTTGATTAAATGAGTATCTAACTTATGGGGACCACTTAACCTCATTATCCTTTTTAATCATATTAGTCAAATCCTTCACTACCTTATAAAATTAGGTATGAATCTTCTCAAAAAGTTAATTTTTCCAAGAAAGAACTATATCTGCTTCTTATTCCTTGGTAAATGGATAACTTGAATTGATTCACCACTTTGGGGATCAATATTGACTCCATATTTTGATACAATATGATTGAGTAACTTTCCTTCCTGCATAGAAAAATGAGATTTTTTAGGATTTAGTGACAAACCATATTTTTTACATTTAATGAAAGTCTTCTTAAGATGTTTTAAATGATCTTCATCTGATTTAGAAAAAAAATTAAGATCATATAAATATATCACAACAAATTTGTCCTTTTCTGCCACAAATGTTATGCCCATTTCCCTCTTGAATGTTTCTCCTGCATTCATTATCCCAAGGGGGATTTTATCATACATGAAGGTTCCCTATGGTGTGATAAATGCATTCATATCTCCATATTTTTCATGGACAACAAACTTGTTAAAACCTGAAAACCCATCAATCATTGAAATTCTATTAGAGCCAACTACTTTTTGAAAAATATGGTCCATTTTAGGTAGAGGATAATTATCCTTTATTGAACACTTATTGATGTTTTTAAAATCAATACAAAGTCTAATTTCAACATTCTTTTTTATAACAGGTACTAAATTTGCAACCCAAGAAGAGTGTCTCAAAGGAACTATAATTTTTGCATCGAATAGATTTTTAAGCTCCTTTTCAATAACTGGGAACAGGATAGGATTTTCCTTTCTTAATTTCCATCTGAATGGTTTAGATCATGCCTTTAATGGAATTATTTATTGAATAATGTTGGTTCCATAGGTATTTAAATCTTCATAAGACCAAACAAATATTTCAGTAAATTATTTGAATAAATTAATATACTTGACCTCCTTATCAACATGCCGAAATTTGGAAAGTTTTAAATGCCTTGGTTGTTGATCAGTCCCAACATTGTGATGTACTTTTTCCTTTTGAGGATGAACTTTTGGTTTTACAAGAACATCATCTTTGTCAAACAACTTCTTCAAAGGCACTAATCCTTTTGGAATATGATTATTTATTAGCACGATAATTTTATGATTAGCAATCATATCTTGAAATTTGGGATCTGGATGACTATTTTTATTAATTTGTTCATTGTTTTGGTCATCTTTCTAATCAATATGAGTTGCTAAAAAATAATCAATCATTTCCAAAAATGTTTTAATCTGTTTATCATCTTCAAACAATTTCCAATGTTTGACATTGTTAGGTATTGAAGGTCTGTATTTCATTTCAATTTCATATTTAAGATTTGGAACTTCAAGAGGTCTAAAAGTACTTTATACAATAGCTAGAGAATTAACTTGTTTATTTTCTTGTCTAGGGATTGCATGAATATTAAAATTCAAAAATAAATTCTCATCTAAGTCCTAAGAATAATTTTTGTAGGATCTCATCCTAGGATTTTTATCTTCATAAACATTGCTTATTTGTTTAACAATTAATTTTTCATCCCTATAGACAATAATATTTTCAATTTTGATTTTCCTAGCAACTTCTAAACCTAGAACTAAAGATTCACATTCACATAAATTATTTGTGGAATCTATTTCAAACTGTAATCTAAAAGAAAATGGGAAACATTTTCCATAAGGTGAAATCAAAAGAATACCTACTCTATCACCTTCCCAAGAGGAAGCTCGATTGAAGTACATTTTCCACATTCCATCTTCATGATTATTTTCATTCAAAGAAATATTTACAGTTCATGTACAATTTTTTTATTTCATCATTTATAGATAAGTTAAACCAACCCAAATATTGATCTTTCAAGTAGACAAGATAATTACTTGGTTGTTTAGGATCATTGATAGTGTAAGAAAATTTGGTTTCCATACAAAGTCTCCTGGTATCTCCACCAAAGACTTAGATTGTGGAATAATTCATSTCCATTTGCAATGAGCCACTTGGTTTACTTGCCCATGATATAGATAAGAGAATTCTATAGTTTACWTGCACTTCTTCCACAACTATATCCATCAAAAAACATTTCACAGGTATTTCGGCTAAGTGAACTACCAAATCTTTRCTCATCCCTAAACATCTAACTTTTCTTGCATAAAGGRAATACAATTCATGGTATGGTCTTCTGATTTGTAATGCTAACTTCTYSATAGTTATTTTTGGCATTAGATTGTGAGAAGCTCCTGAATCTAGCATGCAATTGTGTAAAAGATGTTCATGATCTATTAAAGAGATATAAAATGGGGATATTTCTTCTCCTMTTTCCTCAATATGAGCACCAAACATAATAATATGCCTTTCATCTTGCCAGTTTAATGTATCTAGTTGGGYTGCTKYAACAAAATAGTCAGTCATTTTCATCACTTGTTTTCTATAAACAAGATTTTTTGAAATTTCTAACAAAGGGATTGGGATTTTGATCTTATTAAGMTCATGTTCCATATGATAYRGATTTATGYAGGAACACAATKAAATATASAAATACACATAAAYGAAGATATGCAGYGGAAGTAAAAATTCATTTCATTAACAACAAATGACTGAAATATGCTTACAGACAAAATGGAAATAAAATAGCTCGGGCMCTRGTAGCTTATCTCTGAGAAGAGATGTGGCRACTACTGGCCTATGAAATMTTTKTTACAATGAGGCTCRAAGGCMTATATATTATTKAGAAACAATGGAAAACCCTAAACATCCAAAAACCTAACCCTAGGAGATGAAAYGCCAGAATATGGGCCCCGTTGGGGTAAATTGGTACATCAATTTCTCGGGKTCRTAACTTTGGCATACTATCTYCGTTTGATGCACATGATACATCGTTAGMAATATCTATCCCAGGACTACAATACTGACCCCAAWCAAAACATTCATGCCCAAAAAACGTCGTTTAGGGCCTCAAAATGGCTCYGAAAGTTYAGGACCCRAAAAACTTCTAAAAATAGTAAATTGTGCTACAATTAAGGAAACTRAAAAACYGAAAGAAAMAWTGGTGTGGGTCCAAGTGGAATAGGTKGGTGGCCACCAATATCCAMCTGGATCATTCCTCCCCCCTTAGGAAGCAATGKTTCCCATTGCATTGAGTTYCTCCATGAGATGAGGAAACTTYTGSTAAACTTGGTCCCTGGTGAGCCACTTTCCCTGGTGAAGGAGTTGGCTTGCTTTGKYAACTYGATATAGMTGGATCCTCTGCTGGTGGGTGTTCTTGATCTGTGTGTCCATAATCCGATTAGTTKTGKCTTGTTCCATGCAATCTRGGTTTAAATCTRTTGGTGTGATTTGTTYTKCCATGTTGGATGTGTGCAGTAGAGGTGGAAAGTAGTGTCGAAGGCRGTCGACATTGAACACTAGGTACAAAACAAGGAATGGTSGAATATTGAKCTCAAAGKMATTATCCCCTATAGCTTTGGTGATGGTGTATGGCCCATATAGTAGCGGGAGAATATTGYGGTAGGGTCCAGCGAGGCGCTCCTTTCGCAAATGTAGCCACACTTTGTCRCCCAACTAGAAGTTGTGTGGAACCTGATGTTGATCATGTCACTKMTTGTACTTAGCATTRSCTCTATCCAAGATTTCATGAACCTGTTGGCSGATGTGTTAAATGYGCTCAATGAAGTTGTTTACCTTGTCAGCCTCAGACTGGACATAGGATGAATCTGCCTAAGTAGCCRCAAATGGCATGGCTACGTCAATGGRACATAGTGGYTGGAATCCCAAGCCCACCTGAAAGGGGMTATGGCTGGTTGATCTATAGAGAGCCCRATTGTAGCTATKTTGTACATAGGGGAGGCTCTCATCCCATGTGCATRRATTCTTTGAGTTGTACATGCACAAAATGTGTACAATCATTCGATTGATGACCTTTGTCTGGCCATCRGTTTGYAGATGGAAAGATGTGGACTTGGTGAGATTGGTGTCCAKCATTGACCAGAGGCTAGACMAAAATGTACTGAGGAACTTGYTRTCCYGATCTGAGATGATAGACTGTGGGACCCCAAAGTGTAYCCACACTCRCTCAAAGAAGAGTTTAGCAGTGGCTTTTGCTRTGATATTCTTCTTGCAGGCCATCATAATGGACATCTTTGAGAATCTGTCGACGACCAAAAAAACACARTCAWTGYCATGCTTAGTAGAAGGAAGGCYGAACATTTAATCCATGGAGATGGATTCCCAAGGTCGAMTAGGGGTGRKMAGYRGAGTATAGAGGCCTTGCTTCTTGATGGTCAGTTTGGCAATGAGACAAGCAGTGCAAGACTTGATGTACTTCCCAACATCATGTCGAAGGTTYGGCCAATAGAAATACTTTTGCAGTAYTGCCATGGTTTTCTCRACCCCRAAATGCCCAACGACCTGACTATARTGTGCCTCCCAAAGCATATTGGCATGCTCACTTGAAKKAACACAAAGATGTCYYAGGTGACATAGCAGGGCATCCTAGAGGTGAAAATTAGGAACTTKCTTACCCTCCAAGAGCGTATTGTATGYGTGGCCRAATTCTAGATMACTTTTGTAGAGAAGAGGCCAATTGGAAGTCTCGTTCCCAYAAGAGTTGAGCACCAYGGTTAGCACCATGATAGGCGGTCRRCTGAGGCAGTCTGCAAMATTRTTGGTGCTTCCTTTCTTGTACTTAATGTTCAAAYGAAACTGTTGYAGGTATGTGGACCACTTCTGATGGTGATCRTTCTGCAACTTCCCTTGTGTCTGTATGAACTGCAAGGGTYGGTGGTYTGTGTGGATGATYGTTTCCTTTACCAAAATGTATTKMTTCCATTGTCRGCAAGCCTKSACAATGGAATACATCTCCTTTTCATAAGTGGGATACTTTCAGACTRTGTCGGAAAGTGTCTCACTAATATATGCCATTGGATGCCCCTGTTGACTAAGGACTRCCCCAATAGCATAGTCGAAGGCATYTTTCTTGATCTCAAATGGTTGTTGMAAGTATGGTAATGTGAGCACTAKTGCAGAGYAGAGACGATGCTTCAAATCRTCGAAYGCCTTCTKTTGAGATTCAGAMCAAAAGAAMTTTTCTTTCACTCCTCCCTTGGTGACTTGACTAAAGGGCCAAGTGATATGAGAGAATCCCAACACAAACCTGTGGTAGAAATTGGCAAGACCCAAAAATATGCGGAGCTCTGTTAGGGTGGTTGGGGCCGGCCAATCCTAAATGACTTGGATCTTGGTTGGTTCCACATGCACCCCCCGCTCATCAATAATGTATCCCAAATACTGAACCTGGGTCATGCCAAAAGTGCACTTCTCCAAATTGGCACACAACTTGTGTTGCCGCAGTGTTTGGAGGACTTGTCGGATGTGGTGGAGGTGCTCTTCCCAAGTTTGGTTGAAGATCAAAATGTCATCCAAGTACACCACTACAAATGAGTTGGTGAATGGTCACAAGATGCCTTCCATTAGTCTCATGAAGGTTGCAGGGGAATTCCTCAACCAGAACGACATGACCAACCATTCGAAAAGATCCTCCTTGGATTTGAAGGTAGTCTTCCACACATCAGAGGGTTCGATTGGTATTTGGTGATACCCAAACTTCAAGTTGATATTGCTAAAATATTTTCCCCCCTTGAGTTGGTCCAAAAGGTCATCAATCTGTGGGATCGGGTACCTATTATGGATAGTGATATTGTCCAGTGCCCGATAGTCAATGCAGAGTCTCCAAGTCCCATCCTTCTTCTGTACCAACACGATCGGGCTCCCACAGGGTGATGAACTCAGCCAAATGTGACCTTTCTGCAACAGCTCCTAAATATGCCACATGATTTCATCATTCTCCAGAACAGAGCGTCGATAGATTGGTCCATTGGGAAACGACGCACTTGGGGTCAGATCAATGGGGTGCTTGACCTAATAGTGTAGAGGCACCCCTGCGGGGGAGGCAAAGATGTCCTCATACTCCTCCACAACCTTATCCATATGTTGATGTCGTGCATAGGGGACCTATCTAGAGGTCATGGCCACAGTATTCTTCTTTCCCTGAGGGTGGATCATCAGGAAAACAAATTTTCTGGTTTTGGCAATGCGCTTACTGCATTGTTTTGAAGTAACCAAAGAGATGGTTGTAGGCGGTGGTATTTCTGGTATCTTGTACAACTTATTTCCCAAAGTAATAATAACAGCAAAAGGCCTGGACTCATACAAAACATGTCTCTTCCACAAGTATGGTTGGCCTAATAATACATCAAAAACATGAAGAGGAGCAATGTCACATAATACCTCATTCGTGAAGGGCTTGATGTTGTAGGGAAGGTGACATTGTTGGCTTATGCGGAGGTCTCATCTTTGGTACATCCACCCGATGGTGTATGGTTGTGGGTGTGTTGTGGTCGGCAAGCCCAGCCATTTCATGATCTCTACTAAGATGATATTCTTCTAGCTCCCGCTGTTGACAATGAATTGCAACGAGGAACCCTTTACCCACATCTAGGAATGGAAGAGGCACTCCGCCTCCTCTGGATCTTCTAGTTCCTTCTTATGGATCTTCATGGTGGAAACAGTGGCATTGGGCTCTACATCGATAATCTGCTTCCCCCTGTCATTCCCCTTATTGGTTTCTGATTCAGAGTCTGAGCCTGCATCAGATTTAGAAACCTTCAACTCGGCTACGAATGACTGCTTGGCCTGACACTCACTTGTGTTGTGAGTGGAGATCTTATGGAACTCACACCACTTCCCCGTGTCCTTTTTTGGCTTTGTGATGTTGTTCTTTTCTTGTGGCTTTGGAGGGTTGTCCTGGGTTTCCCCACCTTGGCTTGGTCCTTTGTTCGGCGGTTTGGGGGTACCTTTCCCTTTCTTTTGATTTGTAGACCCAAAGTCTCACTTCTTCTATTTGAACTTCTTCTCAATCTTGGTAACATACTGGTATGCCACACTAAGCGAGGAGATGTTGAGGAACTCCATTTCCTCCTGAATGTATCTATGAAGACAATTATGGTAATTTAACACCAAATGTTTCTTCGAATCTTTGATACCCAACTTTGTGCATAGGGTATCGAACATATTCGCCAGCTCATGCACATCTTGGTCTCTTTGCTACCGCAGCGTATTCCATTGTATGTATTTTTCCTAATAGATCCCCATGGGATAATATTTTTCCTTGATGGTGTCTCGGAAATAATTCCAAGTGGGTGCGATCGAAAACGGAGAGGGTTCCCCCTCTCTCTATTTCTCCCAGTAGGTTTCCCACCAATCCTTGACATGGGAGGTGACTTTAAGGAGTGCAAAAATAATCCTGTCTCGGTTGGAAAAGTCATGAACTGAGAAATATCCTTCTAGCAGATTCAACCATCTGTCAATGCCATCTGCATCTATTTGGCCCTCAAATATGGGAATTTCAAAGTTTACTTGTACCTTAAAAGGAATGGTGCCTCCAGAGTGGTTGTTGGATGTAGATGCGCTATCAGTGGGCAACCGTTGAAGGATCTGGGCAAAGTTTCCCATCATCACGTTCCTTTTTTTCTCGAGGGCCTCCTCAAGCAATAATTTGATACGATATTTTGCTCACTTATCTTTCTTTTCTTCTCCCATGGGTAGTCGTCAGGGTTTGCGAGGATGATCTTGCAACGGTTCAACCAGATCAAGTCCTAACTCCTTATACCTCAATCTCGTTGGGGACATGCAAAGAAGGATCGAGAAAGAGAAAACTGCTCTGATACCACTGATCTGGATTTATGCAAGAACACAATGAAATACATAGATACACATAAATACAGATATGCGACGTAAGTAAAACTTCATTTCATTAAGAACAAATGACTGAAATATTCTTACAAACAGAATGGAAATAAAATAGCTCGGGCGCTGGTAGCTTATCTATGAGAAGAGATGTGGCAGCTACTGGCCTATGAACTCTGTGTTGCAATGAGGCGCAAAGGCCTATATATTATTGAGAAACAATGTAAAACCCTAAACATCCAAAAACCTAACCCTAGGAGATGAAACGCCAGAATATGGGCCCCGTTGGGGTAAATTGGTACATCAATTTCCCGCGGTCGTAACTTTGGTATACTATCTCTGTTTGACGCACATGATACATCGTTAGAAATATCTATCTGAGGAATACACTGCTAACAATGAATATTGAGTCTGGAATGGACTCATATTCGTCGAAGTATTCATGCCCAAAAAACGTCGTTTAGGGCCTCAAAACGGCTCCGAAAGTTTAGAACCCAAAAAACTGCTAAAAATAGTAAATTGTGCTACAATTAAGGAAACTGAAAAACTGAAAGAAACAATGGTGTGGGTCCAACTGGAATAGGCGGGTGGACACCAATATCTATCTGGATCACCATATTAAAATAAATGCTTATTTTTTCCATTTCTTTTTTGTTTTGTATTTTCTTTCTTTGTAACTTGCAGATCATATTTTTGTTTTTCAAGTGTAATTTCTTTCCCTTTGTCTTTATTTTGTGGTTTTTCTATTTGACCTTGAATATTCATTTTGGTTGTATATACATTGGTTCTAGGTTTGAGGTCATATTTCTATGTAATTCATCTTGTAATGCATCTAAGAAGGCTCTAAATTGAGATGACGATGAATCATAATAATTTTTATTATCGTATTCATTGAAATATGAGTTAAATATTACAGATTTTTCATAGTCATCTGAGTCATATACACTTCAGAAGGATCACCTTCCATCATATTAATATCCTCACAAATATACTCAATTTGATCTTCTTCAAAGTTATCAACCAAATTTTCATTTTTTATAGGTGCTTGGATATGTTGATCTTCATTTCTTCTTTCTCTCTGTAAAACTTCAAGAGGGTTAAAATGCCTCCTAAAATAATTTTGGTTTCTAGTGTCATGAATTCTTCTCTCTATGTCCATCCTATATAGTTTATTTGATAAATCCTTAAGTATTCTAGACATTTATTCAATTTTATCATCTTGGTTGTAGTTAGTACAATATGTACCAATTTGTTATTTTTATTTTCTTCTTTCTCTTTCTCCTGATTCATTTGTAACTCTAGATTTACCTAAGGCAATCATGCTGGATTCAATTTCTACTACATCATATTTCATACTAGTTAAGGTGGTGGATCTCCTTTCTCTAAGGAATAAGGTGAAATCAGGATCAAAATATCCAACAAAAGTAAATTTTTCTACTGGTTGTGATGGTTTGACATCTGCATGGATTTTATTGTAAAGTTTATTAAATCTCTTGATGAAATATGAGACAGATTCATTTTGTTTATTTTTAAGATTCCCAAAATCAGTAAAAAAACACAAATGATATTTCTTTTCACCC